>BRZM01001086.1:25005-38044 GCA_033238685.1 Lates japonicus | reverse complement strand
ATCACGTTCAGTTGCTTCTTGGGAGAACTCAGAACAACAGTTTTTCTTAGTGGCGCATTTATTTAACTTAAAACTACTGATAAAATAGTATTCAATCGAAAAATAAACTCAATTATAATTAGCTTCCTGTTCTGTATTCACTAAAATTAAGCACCAAAATGTATATAATCAAATTCTTATTATTTGTATATATTTTCTATAATAATTATCTCAGTTTGTTCCTTTGGTCTCTTCTTTGATTCTTTCTTTTGGGGTTTAAGTAATCAGCAAAATCTGGGCACCTCTCATCATCGTAACTTTTCAAAACTCTATTTTCTTCCATTGCTGCTGGTAATATATAAGTTAACCAATTAATCCAAACCTACAGCTTTCTATAAGAATTCACATTTCGAACCAACTAAACCTTTTTTAAACCTTTTTACTAGCGGTTTAATAAAAAGTTTGAAGGGTAGGGTGTTTAAAACTTTGTGTGGTGTAAATATATAAACCAAGGAATAAATACCAGCCCTACAATATTTGGATGCATTACAGTGCCCCAGAACCCCAATAAAGAAGTTGAGAAAATGTAACTGAATGCATCAACAGATAAAAATGTATGGGTATAAATAAATGTAGCCATATTTGCTGTAACCTTAATATAAAAATTAAATTACCTAGTTTCATCAGTTGGTCTTTAATCTGGTCTTATTCAAATTAAATGATCACAAGTACATTAACTTGTTCCGTGGGGCACCCTATTAGTAGCATGCCACATGGGCCTTATTTTTTGACTCTGATCCGGCCATTCTGTCCATTTCTCTCTCCTATCTAGTGGAGCAATCTTCTCCTCACCTACAAAGCCCTTAATGGTCAAACTGTCTCCATCTTATTTTAATTCCATTCCTAGAACAGTACAGCTTTCCATTTTAGGAATCATTGTTTATAAACCCCATATAGTTTATTTATTCAAAATAATAGTGTGAGTGTTGGTCTATAGACTCTCACAGGCATCATCGCTCAGCAGTTATTTATTTTTTTTGCAACACATAGATATCCTTAATGGACAGTTATTAGTTAAAAAGTACTAGCGTGATGTGTGCTAGTTTGGAATCTCTTTGTTCTTAAGGCTTCTAAAACCTCCTCTGCTTTAATACCATGTATTATGAAATCTTCTTGGTTCTTGATAACATGAAGTGTGTTCATATTTCATTCACCTTTAATTCGTTTAGCTAACAGCTCTATTGATCAAATATAATACACCTCTCACCTTTGTTGCTAGTATTTTATTAGTGGTACTGAGCCATTCCTTCAAGTCCTCTGTGTGCTCCACTGTCTGGTTTACTAGAACACTAGATGCTAATCAGGTTTGATCTGACAACATGAAATATATGTGGACAATACTCATGGAAAAATATTTAATGACAGGGCTGTTAAAAACACTGTATGGCACAGTGACAAGCTTATCAGAACAAGAGCACTATTGAGGCAGCAGAAAAAGAATCAGTGCTTTCCACAAGTTCGAACATGCAAATAATGTTAAAATGGAAGATGACTAGGAAGTAATCACTTTGTGTCAAAGTGACACTGAGGAAAAAGCATTGGAGGAAAGATCCCAAAAAATGAGGATGTGGAAAACACATCTGACACAACATCTGAGCATAGGGAGACACATCAAGAAAAGGGTCAAGATGAGATAGAAATAGTTAAAGAGGAAAGCAGAGTGGATCCTAGTACTGCAGAAAAATGTGTTTGTTGTCATATCACAAGAGAGTGTAGGAACACAATCCACAATGCAGACAGTGTTGATGCTGACAGTGTTGATTGCATTATGGGCAGGAAGTTGAACAGAGAATGAGGATGCAAAAGTGCTATGAGTAGGAACAGTGAAAATGATACTAGGGTTAATGGGGATTATGGTGAAAATATGGCTGTTGGTGAAGAAGAAGAAAAAACTATTGCAATACATAATGGAATTAGTAAAAAAGACACGAGCGTGAAATAGTTGAGTGCATTGAAGCTAACTGCACCAAGTATTTAGATGTCATCATATTTTATGTGTGTAAACAGCCAAATAATCCTAGTGAGCCATATGCTCAGTTTAGCCTCAGCAAGGACTGGTTTCGTCCTGTTCTCCAGACAAAAGGACAAGATCAAGAGGACTTTTGTCCAGTAGAGGAGAACTGCCATCTTACCCCCAAGAGTCTTCTGCAAGCCTGACAAGAGAGGAATGGTCTGCAATTAAATTGGATGATAGGAAAAGATACAGAGAGTTGAAGAAAGGTTGGACTGATGTTATCAACTGTAAAAAGACTTGTCAACTAATCCTGTGTCCTTTCATTCAAGAGTAATTAAATAAAATGCATTCAGAGCAGAAAGTCTACAAGGTTTTATTGGAGGCACACTGTGAGTAAATTCACAGGCTGTACTATCCATTTGCTTTTAATTGCATATTATATTATAAAAGGTTAAATAAATGATCATGCCACAGTCCAGGGAAACGCTGAGAAGCAAACACCTGATCAAGCCACTGCAACTGTCCTGCACTGTTTGACTTGCATGCGTCAAGACTACTACAAGCTGTTTTTGAAAAATTTCAAACCCCAAAAAGTCAACTGTTTTCAGTTTGGCCTTGGTCCATGCAGTAGTTCAAGTGTTTAACATCATCAGTGTTCAGGAATACAGTGTTCAGGAAAGGGCAGCAGGCAGTGCAAATGACAGGAATACACCTCTGTGCTGCTCACATGTTGAAGTTAATGATGTCAATCAGTTGATGATGACAATCAGTATAAAAAGGAGACCGTCCAGTTTGTTCTCTGTCTTGCCCTCCTAAAAAACAACAGCATTTGGTCAGATCTTGTCAATTGTAAGGTGTATGGTATATGATTTTAATTGTATTTTCTGACAATAAGGGGCATCAGGGCCATCTCAGTGCTGCAGGATGCCATACAGACAGAAGACAGACCAGATTAAATTGATAAATGGAGATGAAGGTAAAAAAAAAAAAGAAGAAAAATAGTAATAACACATTTTTGAAGGTGTGCAAAAATTTCTTACAAAAGCATCCCTTTTCTTTGCTCCTACTGAAACCCTCTGTTAGGCAAGCACAACAGGAAGCAGGGAAGGAGGACAGCCAAATCCTCATCATTGTGAGTCACTTGTTGATATAAATCTGCAGTATGCTGGTACTTTTACTTTTTGGGCAGGTCTTCTATTAACAAGTCTTGGCAAAACCTGGGACCATAATGCTATAGTTGAGAACTGGTTCCACACAACAAAAACAGTCATCCTACCATTTTAATTTATATAGTATTTCTACAGCTACAGCACAAGTTTGTACTTGGAAGACAAGAAAGAGGCTATCTGAAGAGTCATGTGCAATATTGTACTTGCTGCCAGACAGCAAGAGCTGACAACTGTAAGTTATTGGGTCCACCACCACTGTCCCATAAAGAATACACACAGGCATGGCATGTACAGTTTCACAGTTTCAAGATTCCCTACAACCACCATTTCCTTGATCTGACCCACACTTGTGGATCTAAAACCCATCTCAATAGATACAGAATAGATACTCTCAATAGATACTCAACAGTATAACATTTTAGAATATTTTCATTTTTGTGTATTTTGGGTCACTTTAGGAAATGTCATAAAATTTCAGGCCAAAGTAACATTTTTGTATTTTTACTGCTGTCAAATGTTAAAATGAGTCCTGCAATTTGACCCGACTGTATGTAAGTACATGCTGCATATTCCAAATTTATGCTTAATGCATTATGACTAACCACTTCACGTTCAGTGGAAGCCTTATGGGGGTCAACAGGGGCCCGAAGCTTATTTTTGCCTTGGATTTCTATAGCACATTGTGTTAATTTTACTTGTATTCATTTTAAAAGCTCTGAATATCTTTAAAAAAAGGTCTGTATTGGAATTAGTTGGATTAGAACAACATTATGTCAGCATGCACAATAACACACGCACATTTTTTGATGCAACTGTGTGAGTTCCACCTGTGTCGGAGCAGAGGAGCCTAAACTGTATCTCACAGTTGAACTCATTATTTATGCATTGCTGTTGGTGTAAAAAGGGAAAATTACAACAGATGTGTGCAGCAATCTGTTGATCCGATTTAAGTGTGTATTCTGGGGATGCTTTTTAACACCAGGTGTAAATGTAATCCAGCTAAATCAGAGCTGAGAGACATGCCAGATATGAGACACATGCTGGTGGTAGTTGGAAAGGAGTCCAGAGTTAGAGAAAGAGGAGATATCGAGGGATCATATCCATCCTTTTGTTATTCTGCCTCTGATTCATTTGCTGCTTTAGTCAGAGATCTGGCAGCCACATCTACAGGGAGGGAAAAGAGCACAGACTGGGGGAAAGCTCCTGAGAAAAAGGAAGAGCTCCACCTAGTGGGAGAAAAATCAATGATTAATCCAGCACACACACACACACACAGAGAGAGAGAGAGAGCGCCTGTAGATAATTTGCCTCCCATTCATCCAGGTCATAGTTATCTCAGAAATTTCAATCAAGAGAGAGAGAGAGAGAGAGAGAGAGAGAGAGAGAGAGAGAGAGAGAGCGCCTGTGAATATTCTCATTCATCCAGGTCATAGTTATCTCAAGGAAATTTCAATCAAACACAACTGGACTTAGTTATTGTCTATTTTCCCCACTGGACGGGCTTCAGAGTATTAGTTGATACAGTTTTTCACAATGGCTAGGCAGGCAGGCACCCACAGATTTCTTTATTATGATAGAGAGAGGGAGCTAGAGAGCTAGAGAGGAGAGAAAACAGGGAAGTTTAGCATAGAAAGGTAAGGATGCACAGAGAGAGAGAGCAGCAGCAGAAACTGAATGAGAAATCAGATGGAGGAATAAGTTAGTAAAGTGAAAGTAAGACAAACCAGCCTTGAGATGGAGTGGGCAAATTTCAGATAAGGTCATTCTGGAGAAAGCAACATTTCTAAGAATTCTTAAGCAGTGTGATTTGTCTCACCACCTCCCCACCTCCCCACTCCCCCCACCACCCCCATCCACTTCTGCTGCTTCCACCACCACCACTGCCACCCCTCACCTCTCCTATACCCCCACCACCACCCCCACCTCCCAACCCCCTTGACTTCTAAATCACACCCAGACCCACTCAGGGGAGAAGTATGAGGACTTCAAGACTCTGAAGAATGTCCAGGGTCGAAGCAGTACTCACCAAGCACCCCAGAGAGGTTATCACAGAAAATTTGTGCTGGAAGCTGAGAGCTCGGAGACGGAGTCCCACACATAAACACTCAAGTAAACACAGTCATCTGCCTCTGCCTCTCTGTCTATCTCTCTATCTCTCACTTCCTGTCTTACTTACACATAAACTCCTGCTGTCGGCTAATTATCATGCTCTGACAATTTAGCAATCGACCGCTGAGATGGGTGAAAGGGACAGCCTGTGTTCTGGAATTCAACATAATGTTATTCCTGTGATCTCAGTTTGGGTCAGAGCAGCTCGCATGAGCAAATCTCACCCAAAGGGAAAAACAACAAGAGCTATGGGAGACAAAACCATGAGATCACAGTTATTATTCAGGCTGTGATAGTAGCTGCTACGTAGACGAAGGTGTACTATGGGTTTATGTTTGGTCTGATTGTGCCACTAAGGTCATCTTTTATAACCTCAAACAACATTACACAACTTAATTCCTCCCTCTGCTGACAGAGCAGACTTGAGACTCCAGTGCTAGGGTAAAGTATTCAGATGCTTACTTAAGTAACATAGCAATGCTGTTAAATATAGAACACTCCATTACCTGTAAACCTCTGCATTCAAAATGTATTATCCAAAATGTACAAAAAGATTAAATTTAAAAATACTTTGTACAGAATAACCATTTTCAGACTGGTTACACTAATATACTTATATATATTTTTTTTCTGGACAATTCTGTGTTTATTCGCCCCAAATAGCAAAATGTACCAACTGTATAGGAGATAATGTTTAGCAATGGATGCACTAATTGTTTCCTGTGGGAGTGGTTTCGTTTGTTTGTGTTGTTAGAGACTCTTCATTCTGTCATTTCCTCCAGCCTTCCTCTTTATCTCTATCCTGTATGTTCATAAAGCAGATTGATAAAGCCCTGGATATGTGTTGATTGTTTGTCTGTGACTGAAACACTTTGAACTCATGCGGGTGTGTCTTCATCTTCAACGAATTTACTTGTTTTGCAATTGTGCCAGAATTTGAAATGAGCCTTCTGTCACAAGGGTCACAGGCCACCGTTGGGAACCAGAGTTTAATCAGTGAAACTGCATCACATTTTAAGACCATCTTGTGTTTTGTGTGTAACCAATCTGCAAAGTAAACACTAATTTTAGTTATTCGACATAAATGTAAAAAGTAAAATTACATTTAAATGTACTTTGCGTAAACGCGTGAAATGGAAAATGCTAGCATAGCACTTTTCTTAAACACTTCTTCTTCGGTTGTGAAATAAATTGAATCTTTCCATCCTACAAGAAAGTTTACATGTTGTCAAACAAACTCTTGGATTAAGGCATGGGGGATTAAGTTCAGATTTTCTGTAATCATACATTCACACTTTGAGTGTGTTAAAATGCCCTGGTAAGTATTGATGTTGGTTTCTGTTGTTCCCAGGCCTTGCTCCTCACCTGCTGCCCCTACGCTGACACACACAGCAGGATTGAAACATTATGCCAGCAGGTGCGTGCTCACTGTGCTGTGCTGTATATCAAATCATTTCAGCAAAATTTCTCCTCTTTTCACTTTCCGCTTTTCCAAATCAACTTTGCATTTTCTCTTTATATTCACTCCACCCACTCACCCTTGTCTCTACACACACTGATTGAAGTATTGATTTGCTGCATGGTGCACTGTACTCCAGCCAGGGTGGAAACTGTACTGCCCAGCAGTTTCCTCTCACCTTTATTCTTCCACGCAACACACACTGGCACAAGCAGAGCAGTTTGTAGTTGTTGTTTTGTGTGTGTGTATGTGTGTGTGGAGGTCAGCGGGGTTCAGTGTGCCTAGCGGCTTGTCACTTGCTAGGGCAGTGAGCCCATTGGTCACCTGGGAGCTGTCGGTGTGGATTAGTGTCTGTCTGACAGGTTATAAACAGGGCACAGCAGTGGACTCCCCACACTCCTGGCAGCTCTGCCCACAGAGCTGGACACATACGTCCCTAGTTTCCACAGAGCCTGCAGAGTGTGTATGGTACAGTGTGTGTGTGCTGGTAAGTGTGCCATTGTGTATTATTACTCTGAGGCTCTTACACACAACTGCTTTACATCCTGCCAAAACAGAGGGAACACACACCAGCAAGAGAGCAGGCACAATTGTCCTCTTTACCCCTGTTATCTCTCCCTTTTTCCCCCTTCTCCTGTTTTCCGTTTGCCTTTTTTCTCTTTCATTCTTATCTTTGATCCCTCTCTTCTATTGTCTCCCACCCACACATTTATTTCCCCCTCTTTTTCTGTCTCTTGCTCTCTCTCTTCTAGCCCTTTCTTCCTCTCCATTCTTTAATATCTTTTTCTGTTACATCCTCTTACATTTTCTCATTTGTTGCCAATTACAGTACAATTTGCTTCAAACAGCTCTTGAGTCACTCAGAAAAAATCTTAATCAGCATAATACACTGATTGTAGCTGCCAACAGCCCTCACCCAAATAAACTGGAAGAACAGAAATGGAAAAGTGGTCACAGTGCAACAGTCTAATTTAGTATAAAATGAGACACACTCACAGAGAAAGTTTGTCTGCTCTTCCTCGACCTGCTGAGAAAACTGCCAGAAGAACTCCCACGGTTGAATATAGTTTTTTTTTTTTTTTTTTTTTTTTTTTTGTGCCCACTGTATCTTTCTTGTACCATAGCAACTTCACTCATGGCAAGCCTCCACATCAGGAGTCTTTGTTTCTTAAGCCTCTTTTTTCCTGTATAAGAAGCAACTAGTAACCTATCATCAAAAAAAAATGTCCCAAAATGACAACACTGTGCTGAACTGGGCTGCATGCTGTTTTGGGCAGCCACTAATTGCAGGGTTGGTGGATCGATCCCCACTTCCTCATGTCAATGCGTCCTTGAGCAAGACAATGAACCACCACTGCCACTGATGGTAAGGCCAGTGCCTTGCATGACAGTTAACATTGTCTGTGTGTGTGTGTGTGTGTGTGTGTGTGTGTGTGTGTGTGTGTATTTGAGTGGGTGAATGAGAGGGAAAAAGATAAGAGGCTTAGCAAAGATGAGAGCTATATAAATGTGCTTGTATATTGTACTGTGTTTTTGTTATTTTGTCCCACTTCCATGTGTAGTTGATTGACCAGTATTGCATGGGTCCAGTGGCTATAAAGGAATTATACTGGCTGAAAATGACTGAGAATTGGCAGTGTGAGCACACTCCTCTTATTTTCCAGCATGATCTGAGCCCCATCATAATACGAGTAGACAGTCCTTATTATGGCAATGGTGACTATTTTATCTGTGCTCTAGCAGTATGCAGAATTGACTTCAATCATTCTTTCTTTCTTTCTTTCTTTCTTTCTTTCTTTCTTTCTTCTCTCTACCTGTCAGTTGATATAGGATATAAAGGGAGAAATCAGCTTTCTTATTTGAATTCATTCCATTAATCTTAAGCTCACTTTGAACACTAATGGAAAGTCAAGCTGATATCAAAATACTGAAAGTCATCCCTGGCAGGTCAGTGTCTGAAATTCTTTCCCTGGGATGACATATTAGACAGGTGTGTGGGAGTCTCTCTGTGTGATGTGTGTGTGTGTGTCAAAGTGCCCTTCAGCCAATGAGGGTTATACGTGTTAATCCGAAGCAATAATGTAGTTCTCCAGTCATCTCAAAGGAGATAAAGTATTTGATGTTTGAGGTTAGGGTAGTCAGATTTGTAGGCATGTCAAATACTGAGACAGCCTCTGTCCTTTCCTCTCTCTCTCTCTTTCTCTCTATCCCTCACCTCTCCCCCTATATTGATGCAGGAGTAGAGTTGATTCCTTTCATCATTAGCATTGCTTAGACATAGGGGATGGATGAGAGGAAGCTGAAAAAAAACACTCTTAAAACTCTGTTAGGATTTCTCTTCTCTTACCCTCGCTCTCTCTCCCGTTTCTCATTTCCTCTCACATCCATTTACATTCATGCATTAAGCTAAACACACATGTATGCACAAGACATCCACACACACACACACACACACACACACACATAACCACACACTATTCTTTCCATTTACTCTCTCCCCTTTCCTTTCTCATTTGCTGTTGTACCTGACTGTGGCTCTAGGTCTGCGGAGTGCTCGCTGATGAATGGTGTCGCAGATTGAATTACGAGTGGTCAGGTTCATGGGCGGAGCTTCCTGTAACAGGACATGGATAAATCCTAAATTTCCCAGTGTTATGGTCTCATTGGACGCTGGAGAGAAATAGGATGTAATGTGGATGTCCCTGACAGCCTCTACATCACTCACCCCTCCTCCTCCCTCTATCCCTCACTCTTTCAGCTGACGACACTCTGCGAAAGATGATGCAGCACGGAGGAGTGTGTTGGTGTGTGTTTGTGTGTGTACCGGGAATGCTGCAGTCTGCTTTCATGTTGCACATGTGTGTGTATGTATGTATGCGAGCAGCCAGAAGGCTCGTAGCACATTAGCATCTGTGGGTTGATTCTCTGCACTGGTTAATTACCTTGCTTGAAGGAGGAACCCACCGTTTGATCATCTAACTCTGTTATATATCATTAACATGTGACATTCAGCAGCAGCGGTTTGTGATGAATTACCTTTGTGGTGTACCCACGTTTACTGTCTCAGCCTACATCTACTTAAGGTCGTGGCTTCCTACATTACCTTCTTAACAGTTGCCAAAGAATGGGTGGCATTCATATTGCATTCAGGTATAAGCTACATATGTGGGAGGAGGAGGCGAAGGTGATAGAGATGGAGACCAAAGGTTTTTAGTCAAGGAGAAGCAGTATTAAAACAAGTTTTATGGCTGCATTGTGGGCTGTTGACACTACTGTTGGTGATAATACTTCTGCAAAGAATTAGCTCTTAATTGTTATCTGGGCAATACTGAACATAAATACACACACAAAGAAAACACAACTAATGATTTTATGAAATCTGTTACGGAAGGCAGGCAGTCCCCAGACTGGTTTCTAGCTTACAGACGATTAGTATATCAGCCATGAAACACCAAAAATGTGATATAAAGAAAACTAGTTGCACTCTCCAAGAGCATAAGAGGCTGAACTAAATAATTTGATAACGTGGGAGTAGTGTGTCTTCTGATGTTTGCTAGAACTAGTTTATTAGTCATAATACATAATACTGTATATGCTTGAATATGCATTAGCCAAAATATGCACTTAAAAGCACAGATTCACATTATTTCAAGTCTGTCTTAATTGCTCCTGGTCCTTAAGAGATCCCTCTTAATGTGACTTTAATGTAAGTAATGGGGTATAAATTCACAGTCCTCATTCGGTGTAAAAATGCATTCAGAAGTTAAGCTGAAGCTAATATAAAGCTTCAGCAGACTGATTCATGAGAGTTGTTCTTACTTTTGTTCAGCAAGGAAACATCATCTGAGGAAACATAAAACAGGAGTTTTGAACTGAAAAGATATCCACCTGATCTGTCTGACTCAGACTGCTGAAACCTCATACGAACCACATTCTGTGTAGAAAAGTCTTTATAAAAGTTTTTTACAAAGAGCGAGGACTGTGGATTTTGATCTTTTACACGGGAATTACAATGAGAAAAACTTCAATGTACATGTGGGAATGTGAATGTTGTATTAAGATAGACTTTAAATATTTACTTCTCCTTTATTATGGAGCAAACTGTATGCTACATTCATGCATGCATCCAATTTTTGTTTTTTTTTCTTTTTTTTCTTTATCCTATTTAACACAGGACACTATATAGTTAATACATTACATTACATACAATACATTTTTCTGCTACCGCAGCAAATTTTGTTTGATGTTATAGTGAAACAGCTTACAGAGCAGCATGTACTGAGCAGCCGTCCACTGACAGTCAGCAGGACTTAATGCAGAACTAGAAGTGCTGTCCTTGGTCCTGAAAAGCCACACAGCAGCTCCCTCGCTGCTTCCTCACACTCACTCACACATACACACACACACACATACACTACAGTTGCTGTCCATGGTGCTGGATAGCAACACACTTCTAAAAGGCTTTTTTTATTACCTGCACGCTGGTAGACAGTGTACAGTATTTTATCAGGATTTTATCCTCCCTCCTTGTGGACATCTTTATAGTTTGTGCTCTGTGGCAATTTGAATTTCTGCCACTCTGCAGTCTTGTCAGTCAGATGTTTCTGGACAGCTTACTGTTGAATTTCAGTCCATAATACTAAAAGGCCAGAGGTCTTATCCATACTACTTAAAGGCTAAACTGCTTCAATTGTTTGTTTTATCTTGTGTTTGGTGAAACATATTTCCCCAGTGTGTGATAGTATCTGTATTGCTCTCTCTCATTCAATCTCCTGTATTTCTCTTTTGTGTGTCTGTTTGTATACATATGTTTGTTTATGTGTCACATGCCCTCTTTGGTGTGTGTGTGTGTGTGTGTGTGCGTACATACCTGTGTGTATATAGATTGGCAGAAATGGAAAGCCAGAATTGATCATTCTTCACGGACAGCCTCTCCTGATGAAAGTCTGTGAGTATGCCGCACCCCTGAACCTCCCTACACCCACAGCCTTTCATGGGAGGAGTGGATGTGTGTTTTGTGTGCACACCCTTTCCTCTCGATAGACTGATTATTTTCTGTGTTTATGTGTGCGCTCAGGCTTGTTCATGTATGTTCGACTGTTAGGGTAAGCTTGGGTAATCACATAAATAATCAGCCACATAATGAAAACGACCCACAGCGAGCGAGCAGCATGCACAGAGTCCCCCTTCATCATGCACAAACTAAAGATGTCCACAGGAGGATGAAATCCTGATAAAATACATGCACTGTCTACGGCGTGCAGGTAATAAAAAAACCTTTTAGAGTGTTGCTATCAGCACCATGGACAGCAACTGATGTGTGTGTGTGTGTGTGTGTGGTGGTGTGAGGAAGCATGAGGGAGCTGCTGTGGCTGGACAAGGACAGCACTTCTGGAGTTTCTGCATTAAGTCCTGCTGACTGTCAGTGGTTTCTCCAGTACATGCTGCTCTGTAAGCTGTTTCACTATAACATCAAACAAAATTTGCTGGTAGCAGAAAAAATGTATTGTATGTAATGCAATGTAACATAGTGTCCTGTGTTAAATGGATAAAGAAAAAAAGAAAAAACTAAAAATTGGATGCATGCGGAATGCTGTATACAAAGTTTGCTCCATAATAAAGGAGTAAATATTTAAAGTCTATCTTATTACAACATTACATTTCCCACATGTTACATTGAAGTTTTTCTCATTGTAATTTCCCGTGTAGATCAAATCCACAGTCCTCGCTCTTTGTAAAAACTTTTATAAGACTCTACCTGGAAATGTGAGCTAAATGTGGTGGCAGTCTGCTGAATCAGGCGGATATCAGTTCAAACTCCTGGGCTGTTCCTCGTATTTCACTGCTAATAAAAAGTAAGAACAACTCTCTGAATCAGATGCCGAGAAGCAGCCAGCTTCAGCCTTCTGGATGCGTTTGCCGAATGAGACTGCCCGTACTACGATGAAGTCACGTGAAGGGATCTCTGGGACCAGGAGCAATTGAACAGACTTGAAATGGTCTGGCTGGCACAGATGCGCTGGCTGGCGCGCCTGGTATTATGTGTGTGAGCTAATAGTAGCAAACGTCGAAGACACGTTATCAGGTAGTTCGGCCTCTTGTGCTCGCGGAGAGTGCGGCTGAACATGTCACATTTTTGGTGTTTCATGGCCGATATGCAATCGTCTGTAAGCTGAAACCGGTCTGAGGCTGCCTTCCGTAACGAACTCGTAAATCATTGGTTGTGTTTTCTTTGTTGTGTTTATGTTCAGTATTGCCCAGATAACTGATTGAAGCTAATTCTTCTGATATCTGCTCGACTCTGTGTTT
>BRZM01001084.1:58942-92833 GCA_033238685.1 Lates japonicus | reverse complement strand
AAAAAAAAAGTCTAGCACAAAAGAGGGTGGTGTCAGAATAAAGGTCTTTTGCAACATTTCAGAAAGGTGTATTATGTTTTGAGCAAGGACGTGTGTGTGGCAGTGTTACAACGTTTACTGGTGTGAGGATGGTGTGGGCAGAGAGGTCATCATGTCAAGTCACTTGTGTGATTTTATGATATCATAGCTGGTGTTGGGTGAGCTGAAGAGATAGAAATGCAGTCTTTACTTTTCCCAAACATTTAAGCATTTAAAGTGTTTTTAGAATAATCAGTGTTTTATCATTTACTGATGTTACCCCCTTAGTTTAGCATGTTAGCGTGCTAACATTTGCTAATTAGCGCAAAGCAAACACTACAATTGAGGCTGATGAGAGTGTCACTAATTTAGAAGGAACATCTGCTCTAAACTGCAATTGACATTTCAATCCTCAAACCACAGCTGTCAACCTGCTGCTGGGTCTAGATTTTAAAAAATCAGGGGATCGCCAAAACCATCCCCTGGGGACCATGAAGTTCTGGACAATATTAACTGGTAATCCAGCTGGACCAAAGTGGTGGACTGACTGAGCCGCACGACTAAAAATGACAAAGCACTCAAAGAACTGCACAAAAGATGAACCTTTGCCCTGTTACCACTCTCATCAGTTCACACTTCCCTGCACCAAGGGCTGAAGGACTGAGACTCTGTATTGGGCTGATAGGTACCATTGTGGAAGAAATGACAGAGACAGGAGGAAGCAGATAACGAAAAATGGGGTTAGAACAAACTGAATGACCAATCATTTTGTGTGTCTGATGGACGATAAGCTCGACAAATATGTAAAGATATTGGACGCACGAGCCAGGCCTCTTGCCTGGCCCACAAGTTTAAATTACAATGGCTTATCTGAGTTTATTGTACAGTCACCTCTTTCTCCTGCTTCCACTCACTCTGAGGCATCCTCTGTCCCACTGTGGTTCATTTTAAGGTCAAAAGAAAGTTGCATACAGTAGCCTATTTAATCAACCAACATGAACAAGAAATGATGGCTGTCTGGCCAGGTGTTAATTAATTTAACCACTAATTTATTCTTTTCTTTTGGTAAATTAACATTAACTTTCCTGGTAAAATGAGAGAATTGATACCACTCTGATGTTGGTGCTATATGCACAAAGCCAGGAGACAGTTAGCTTAGCTTAGCATAGATTGGAAGCAAGGGGGAACAGCTAGCCTGGCTAGCTGCAGCATATTAGTATACATCTCTGCTTGAGTTCTAGTAAAACAAACCAGTCAGATTTAGAGGTGCTGCTAGGCGTATGTTTCAGTAGTGAGCCAGATTAGCTGTTTCACCCTGCTCATAGTTTTTAGTGCTAAACTTAGCTAATACCCACCTGGCTGTAGCTTCATATTTAGCATACAGATATGAAAGCTGAACATTTTTTCCTCACAAGGTAATCTGTGAGAAAAATTTCTTCCAAATATGAAATGATCCTGACTATGGAAAGCATGACTGAAATGGAGAGTGGATTGATGGTAAAATGTATTTGATGCCACACTGGTCCCTTCACTGTGACCACAGGTAACAGAGTAACTGTTGCTCGGTCTTCAAAACATTCAGGCTTGAATTGCTCTTAACACAACTAATGTCACTGCTGCTTGAGTAATGTTTAAGTGCAGTAACAGTGCTTCTTGCTTGGGTAGGAAATTGTAGCTATGGCTGTACTCAGCACAATGAGATCCTTCAGAACAAAAACACCTGAGTTCCTGTGGGACCAAGATAATTGCATCCTTTTCTACCCTTGCCCAGGAAACAAACACCACCTAATTTCTTGTCCATTTACAGTGGTTGGACAGCAGCTCTCACTTTTCATGTTTATATGCTGTTACAGGCCTAGTGAGTAGTTCAAATCAAATTTGCAACGTCCAGCAGCAAACCTGTAATATTGTTTGGTCAAACTAGGTGTGGTGAGTAAATAAAGTGATTTAACACCATACATAGTGATTACCGGCTTATCTGCTCCAAGCGAGCAGACCACTGTACAGCAAAGCCCCCTCCTGCTGATAGCAGTGGGGGATAATAGGAAAGAGACGTCTCTGTGATGTGGATACAGTAAGGGATGGGTACACGCACAGTTGTAATTACAGAGTTGAAACTGTACACCCGGTGTCTGTCAGTTAGTGCTGTTGTCACTATTATTACCCAGTTGCCTCTGCACTCCACTGACACAGCGAGGCTCTGCCACTAAACTGCACTCTACCATGGAAATTAACTTTGTGGCTGACAAAGCTGCGCAAAGCTAATCCTAAATATAAACCAAATGAAATTAATGGATGGAAGTTGGGGTGTAATGCAAAAACAACCTATGTTCCCGGAGGTATTACAAGTTCGACTGAATCCAATTACTGGCTGGTGGATGTCATCCAGAGTTACCGAGAGTTCTCAACGCCCTCCATGGGTCCTGCCTGTGGGCCCCACACCAACAGCCACTGCAGGGTGCGGGGCGTGATGGATGGCCTGGCTGCAACACAATGGCTAATGTTACAAGTTGTCAGCCACTCAATAGGGGGGGCGGTCTCAGGTGGCTTTAGGCAGTGTGTACCATGCCAGGCTGGCCCTTTAGTTTGAGAGTGACGGCTCTCTGGAGACTGACTGTCTTTGATTATACAGAGGGTGAGAGCAATGGAGGAGTCAGTGGCCTGTCAGCCCTAAACTTCATCATCCTGGACTCAGACTCTGCACTGTACAGAAGGCAAGCTTGTCCTCTTGTGTGCCATGTAAGTTTTTAACGGGTGAAATATTCAGGTTTCCCTCAGGTTAAGGTTGTTGTGCTTGCAGTGCTTCATAGGGAAGCTCAGCAGAATTTATGTAATTTCTACAGTATACACGAAGTAAAAGAAAGCCCATACTGAGTATTGATGCATATCAGTGTATTTATATTACATGTAAGGTAGCAACAGACTATATTTGATTATTAATCAATCTGCCTATAGTCTCAATTAATCATTTAATGTACAAATTGTCTAAACATTGTAGAAAAACAATTTCTCAGAGCCCAAAATGGCATCTTCAAATTTCTTGAAAAGCAGCATCATCACAATGGAAGAGCTGGAACTGGTGAATCTTTGGTATTTTTGCTTGTAAATGACCGAAACGATTAATCAATTATCAGTAGCTGCTGATTAGTTGCCGTTTTAGCTGTATTTATATCAAAATGTCTCTCAGTTTCACTTTTTTGTTTGTATTTTTTTGGATTCAAAGAGACATGGATACAAGGATTCAGTACTGGCTTTACTTTGTTATACTGAGAGCTGTGAGTACGTGCATATTTCAGTGGAGGTCAAACAGATGAATGATGCAGTTAAAGGCAGAGCACGATGGAGTCTTTACTCGTCTATAACATCAAAGACTTGGTTTGGATACAGTCGAGAGTCAGCCTCGGGGACAGTGGACACACCTGCTCTGATTTAAATCTCTAAATGCCTGAATTCTGTTTGTAACGCTGAGGTATACATAGTTTAAATGTTATCTTTTTCTGAACTTAAAGATTAACGCTGCACCAATGTGAAATTAGTCTCTGAACTTAGATGACTGTTTTAATGGTGTAATAAACAGCAACAGTCTCCACTTGTTGTAGTTATTTTTTCTTTTATCATCTATATTCATTACCTGGATTTAATATTGTATGAAAGCACAATTCATCAGACCCAAAATATCCCCACATTATTGAGATCCTGAGTCAATACTGTAATATATGATTTTGTCAGGCTCTACAAAATAGCGCTGGTAAATCTGCAGTATGGCCCTGCCTGCCACATTAAACAACGAGGAATTCCTTCCTTTTCACCAACATGGAAGAGAGGCCATTTATTCTCATCATCACATTAACTTGTTTTAACTTAATTACTATTGTACAACAATAAAGAATTGCTGCTGTCCACAAAATACTTCAAATGTGAAATTTACGAGCAGTCACTGGCGGCCCTGACAGCATCGGGGGGGAACAGGACCCAATCTGTTTAAAACCCCATTTGGACCTGTGCCTCATGTCTGGGTTAGTGTGGTCTCCCCTTGCTCAGTAAAAGGCTGGGCTGACAGACAGACCTATAAACAACCAGCTTTTATCTTTCTGAGAGAGACATGGCAACAAAGAGCCCAGCTGCCTGGCCATATACTACCCCCCCCACTCCATCCCTCTGTTTTCCCCTTTTATCTTTCCTGTCATCACCCCACCATGCTGAAGAGGAAGCACGGAGGGATATAGAGGTGCGCTTAAATCTCTCTGCTTTCTTTTTCACAGCTTCTTCATCAGTGTCATAAGGTTGTTTTCTATGTTGAGCACGTCGACTGGATGCTACTGCACAAGATATGAGCAATTTTCTTGATTTGTTGGAGAGAAATACAGACACTTTTCCTCCTGAATCAGTAACAGCATAATTGCAACAGGCATCACTTAGGTTAATAATGGATCTCTGAAAACAGCAGTACACTGTTTATAAAGTCGACCCTATTGATCCAAATTATAGTATAACCATCACCACTAACCTAGAGGACCTTTCATTTTTAGCCATGAACGGCTCTAAGGATGGAAATGTCGGTGCGACACTTTGGTCCAAATTGAAGTCTTTTATATCTTGACTGCTGGACAGATTGTTTGTACAGACACTCATGGTCCTTAAAGGATGAATACTAATGACTCTTTCTTCTAGCTCCACCATGAAGTCAACTTTTTCACTTGTCCTCTAAAATATCCTCACATCAACATCCACTGTGGACTGTCAATAAATCTTACACTTCAGTGTGTTTCTGACATTTCATTAACACCATGATCAGGTCAAAAATTTTATCTGTCAAGTACTTTGTTTTATGACCAAATTCCTGCAAAACGAAATGAAATCCCCATCAGCCTCAGCTGAAGTTTGTGTTTACTGCTAATTAGATTTCTTTTAGCATGCTGACACACTAAACTAAGATGGTGAACATGGTAAACAGAATACTAACAGTAATTAGCAATGTTACTGTGAGCTTGTTAGCATGCTGATGCTAGCATTCATTTCAAAGAACAGCCTCACAGACCCACTAATGTGGCTGCAAAACCCCGGCCTTGTTTCAGTGTCTCAGACCTATATTTATTACTGTTTACCCTTTTAAAGGAAGACTCAACTCTGCAACTAATTTCTATTTTTGTGGCATGACCCATGCACTGTCAGTACGACACAAGATCAAATTACCAACTGATTTAATTTTGTGGCCACAAAAATTGAGTCACCAGGAGCAAAAACCCACTTTCTGGCTTTTAAGATAAATTAAATATCATTCAAATGTGAAGGTTCATACACAGCTTTGAGGCTTTTTCATCCTAAAGCACTGAGGTTTCTGCTGCAGTAAAACACAAGAAAGCATTTATCATGGCCACAACATATTGACTGACATTCAGCCAATATTTTCTGATGATGGTCAGACACCTCAATCAATGCTCTGTGACCACAATCACCTCTTTCCCAATCAACTTGGAATAAAAGATACAAATCCAGTTCCGGGGGTGATATGTGCAATTTCGTATGCGCAGACATGATTCCCCTGACACATACCTCCATCTTGTTGAGGGACACCCAGCAGTCTGAGGGGAAGTCTTGCAGCATGGGAACCAGGAACTGTAGGCAGCCGTCCCAGTGACACAGCAGCAGCATCATACCAATCAGGTTAAAGATCCGCATCACCGCACTGGCCAGGTCATAGGTCATGTGGAAGATCTGAAGGAAGACAATAAGACAGGAAGGGGAGTTTCAACTGGGCTGAGAGAAAGACAGACTGCTTCATACTGCACTTGTATTTTAGGTTTGAGCTTTGTCAAATACTTAAATCTTTGCATTGATGTCTCGGCAGCAGGACCGGCTACCCACTCAGCTCCGCAGTCTCCTCTGGATTATACCAAGTTTGATTAATGAGTAGGGGAGACAGGCTCCCATCAGTCCCAAATCAAACACAGCAGGAGCAGGCAAGACATTTGTTACGCAGAGACACATGACATCAATCAGGGGCTCAAACACGCACACAGAGTCCAGTCACACACACACACACAAAAAAAAAACACTCACGCAAGCCTGTGGGCATAAAGATACACTAACAACACAGACAGGCATGCCAACTTGTGCAAATACACATTCAAACACACAGGATGATGGACAGGGACCATCATGATTCTTAACAACTGATAGTCTATGTTGCCTCACCCATCAATCATTCTGAGTCACCGGACAGTCACTTAGGCCAATCATCTATCACTTGACTGACTTCAACAAACCACTCCCTGTTGCTACTTTGATGGCTTTTTAAATACAATAATCATATCTAGAAGTTACTGTACTTTGCATAGTAAGAACAGCCTACATTGTCTGATAAAGTCCACTGTGAAGGAAAGAGAAATGGGTCATTTCTTACTCAGTGCAGCTGAGGGAGAAGTGATACTCTGTGATGGGAGTGATGAGGAATGAGACTGGACATGAATCACATGTGCTGATCTTTCCAAATGCCGCTTTAACCTTTATGGGGTTTTCACTGTCAGTTTTTATCAATCAGCAACTGACAAAATAGAGTAATTTGTCAGATCGTTTTTACTGAGGATGGATGAGAGGAACTGTACCGGACACAGTCGTGTTGATGGATGATGGATGGTGTTCAGCACCGTGGACAGCTCCAAGACAGTTACAGAAACTAAAAGTAGCTCAGGGTTCAGATTTTTGGATTTTCAAAATAAAATGACGGCTGTTAACGTCAAAGAGACAGGCGTTTGAGACCGGGCATTTGCCTGTGTCAGTGTCTCACTCTCCACCACATCTCCGCTCTCATTCTCCATGCATGCCAAGTATCACTTCCCATCATGCACCACTGCAAGAGTACGTGTGTGTGTGTGTGTGTGTGTGCATATCACATCATATCTTCAGAAATCCAATTATCCAAAGGTCAAGTGAGCAGCCGAGCCCCACTGCGCTGCTCACCACCGCAAAATGCCAACACCATGCTGCCAATACTGGCATAAACGAAAAGTCGAGTGATCTCATGACATCTTCGGACCTCCCGTCTCCCAGGCTGCGCTCCTTCATTTGAGGAAGGAGTCCGAGGAAGAGGATGGAGCAGGGCCCCCGACAGAGTGCATCCCTCACGGAGTAAATAAAAGCCAAGTGGTCAGGAAGGGCAGGGCTGGGTCATTGGGTTCAGTCTGAGGACTCTACCTGGCAACAGCAGCACATCCAAAGTCTGCAAATCAGGCTCCTGGAGACGAGCCAGATTATCTAACATCTCCAATCCCTTTAAATGAACAATTAGTTACATATATAAAATCTAAGTCAACAGCCCCCTAGTGCTGCATATTTTCATCACCCTCCACCCCACCTGTTCTTCCTCCGGCGCCTTAATTGATTAACTGTGTTTGCCCTGGTAATAGGTTGCTTATTAGACCACCTGGTGCCGCCTGTGGGACTGCCGGGTCAGACGGGGAGACAGAGGCTGTGTGACAATAACAGTAATTAGAATGCAAAGTTTGTTAAGGCTCAAACATCCTGCTGACATCATACATTTCTCACCAGGTGGCAGGTGAGAACATGAATACCGAGCCTCCAGGCGGAGGAGAGCAGGCAGCTCAGAGCAGACAGAGAGGCAGATTGTTGGTTTGGTCCCGAGCCAACATCAGCATATTGGAGGCAAATCAGTGACCTTTTATCACCGACTAGATTGGGTGTTTCTTCCTCCATGGCTAAGGGTTGTGTGATCAGAGTTAATATAATATTTACTTAGGGACAGACATGAAAAGCATGCTCTTACCTCTTCCCACTGGTGAATGTAGCGTATTAATCTGGAGAGCCTCAACAGCCTCAGAAGACTTAGGATCTTGGTAAAGCGGACGATCCTCAGGGCGCGGGCAGTCTTGTACACCTCCGAGTCGATTCCCTTCTCCACTATGAGGAATATGTAATCCACTGGGATGGAGGAGATAAAGTCCACAATGAACCAGGTCTTTAGGTACTTCTTCTTAATGGTTTTAGGGTCCAAAATGATGTCCGAGTTGTCCTCAATGATGATTCCCGTGCGAAAGTTGAGCACCAGGTCCATGAGGAAGAAGGTGTCGGAGACCACGTTGAAGATGATCCAGGGCGTAGTGGTCTCGTCCTTGAAGAAGGTGATGCCCACGGGGATGATGATCAGGTTGCCCACCATAAACAGCAGCATTGTGAAATCCCAGTAGAACCTAGCGGGCGTGTGTGTAGTTGTGGTGTGTACATGACAGTGTGTTTACATGGGTGTGTGTGGAGTACAGGAAGGGGGGGTTGGAGGGTTGGAGGGCGGGGGGGGGGGGGGGGGCAAAAATAGAGTCAGATAAGAAAAGGGAGTTGCTGTGGAAAGCCGATAGGCACAAGAGACTTCCTAGCTCAAGACTGAAAAGTGTGAACAAAGTGCAGGAGCTACACTTTGCCTGCCTGAACATGCAGAGAGTAATGAAAGATATTGTGCTGGACTTACTTCTTCCAATACTGACATGCACTGTAATCACTATTTATGAGGAGTCTTCCTATGCATTTTATGTTCCTACAAACAGCAAAGTGAATCTAATGATCGTCACTCTGAGTGTGAGTTTAAGTACATACATAAATACATTTTCTTGGAGTAAAAGAAAATGTATAAACATGGCAGTTTTTCCTGTAGACTGACTGAATGAAATGAATTCGCTTCAAGGTTTAAATGATGAGTTAGAAGATGGAGGCAAGGTTCATTCTCCTTTCTTAACCCTTCTGTCTTGCTGGTGCTGGCTTTACTTCCTAGTTATTCACGGTTAGACAGTGAAAGAATAACAACAATAAATGCTATTCTGTCACTTTTGTCCTTTCCTTCTGACCTTACTAAAACCCATTAAGATAACTCCTCCATTTGTTTGTCTGTACGTTTGATGAAGGTAACAAAATGTAACGGCCATAAAACACTGGAATATTTGCTGACAAAGAAATGTACAGTGTATCCTTCAGAATGATGTAATTTATGTTTGGGGGCAAATTAGACCTCAACAAACAAAACGAAAACAAGGTACAAACTAAATAGACCTCCATCTGATTTGGGAGGGGCAGTGCTGCATAAAAAGTACTAACCCCAACTGACAGATACAGAGAATATCCACGTTTTACAGCCAGAGTCTCTTAGATTCCCAAACTTAAGAGGACTAAATTAGGTTTATAAATAATTCTCGTAAAAGTAGGAAAAGTTATCAAGTATCAAGCTGATAAATCGACATTAAGTGTGTTATTTAACTGTAAAAAAGGATCAAACACAACATTAAGGTCAATTTGCATTCGCATTTGTAGCTCTTATCGACCTTGCAGCTCACATGGAAGCCAAGAAGGCGACTGTGTTGCTGCTCTGTGCCGGTAGTGATGTGGCAGTTTGGTGACTGGGACAGACAGAGTAAAAGTAGTGAGGTCTGAGCCCCGTCAGAGGCATCTCTGCAGGACAGGTGCAGCGCTGAGTCATTACACTGCGACTTATGCAACAAGCTCCGACTCCTCCACTCCACGGCAACAACAATAACCGCCCCGATGGTAATGTCAGGAGCAACTTCGGCTGCTTTAACTGGGCTAAGCATTCATTAGCATAAGAATCACGGGAGGGCATGATAGCTTCTTCTCGGCGCGTGGGAGTCTGCGTGATGCGGAAAGGTCTCCAAAGTGGCCTGTTGTCGAATTACATCTCTGCTGTTGGAGACGTGTCTCAAGTTTAGCCTTTAGTGGTCTACTGACTCGGCGTTATGTGATACAAATGGGCCAAACATGAATGGCGCTGTGAATGTGGGGGGGGGGGGGGGGGGGTGGGGGGTAGCGCTCAAACGCGCGAGCCGACTCCAAATTAGACGGGAGCTGTCCGCTCCTTGTGGTGCTGGAACCAAACCACGCAGCCCAGAGGAAAACCTACTGATTTCCTGATCCCCCCCCCCCCCAAAAAAAAATGCAATTCAGCGACTGATAAATGTCGAATAAAAGCCACCAGGGGCTCATGTTTTTATTTATTTTTTCTTTTCTTTATTTATTTTTTACCCACAGCCCAGGTCACGAGGAGCCTTCTTGTGCTCGTGCATTTCCCCAAATATTTGTATGACAAAATAGCTGCTGGGTGTCCAGCTGAGGTTATCAGTGCTGAGCCGTGATAAACAGAGCGCATCCGTCATTAAAATGCAGGATCTGAGGAGTCGTACAGGCGGATATGTCTCCAGTGAGCATGCTTGAGGTTTTCGCACACTTGGCTCAAGGTGACATTCCATTACTGAGTGCATCGCACACACACACACACACACACACACACACAGACACACACACGCGTATAGCCTACATCTTGTTAGCACGGTTCTTGTCGCAGAGCACAGCTTACACTACAACGAATATTAACTCGATCTATGAAAAATGATGGCGTTTTAAATGAAGTCGAATTAGCGTCAGAGCGCTGTCCTCTTTGTTCTGTACACTGCAACGAAAAGTCTAGATGTGTTAGCAGGCCGGGCTTGTTGAGCATCCCAGACATGCTACCGCACATACAGACCGGATTTGTTTACAACCTTGAAAGGACACTCTTTGCTGAAGTCAATTTGCCTGACAACAGGTTGTTTGGGGGATTAATGGCAGCAAGTTGCAATGCATCGATTCAAATCTCTGCAGATTCAATCACAGGGGATGGGATGAAAAATCAGCAGCCAGTAGCCTAGAACAATAACCATGCATGTGTTCCCATGGAGCCACATTGGTTACTCACTATAAAGTAAGTTGTGGTTGACAATGGGGACCCACACGGGCCCCTCATGACTTTCAACGTGCAACCAATGGCAGCCCCAGCTCTTACCTGAAATCGCTGTAAGGGTGGATAATCCAATTTCCAGCTGATTTTACCCTCTCCTGCTCTCTCTCCACTGCTTTTTGACTACCATACATGCGTAAGGAGAATTTGTTAACTCCAGGCTGCAGCATACTACTAAACTGCCGCTGCATGAAGCTGGCTTGGCTGCCCCGAGGCTCCGCATCCTCGGCGGGCACAATTGGCGGTCCATCCTCCGGCTTCTGGAAAGTGACAGAGTTCCTGGGCTGCTGGGTCTGAGTCTGAGTCGGGCCGTGCAGCGAGGACGAGGCTTTCCGGCTCGGTGCGTTAGAGAAGGACACCTTGGAGTCCTTTTTCTCGGGGACACCGCTGGAGTTTGCGCTCTCTCCTCCGTGCCCCCCGGTCAGGGACCCGCCTGGCGTGATCGAGCCGTCCATGCTGGCGGTAGTCGAGTTACAGGCTCCGCGCTTGGCGCTCCCTCCGTCCTCGGCCCTCCCCGAGCCTCCCGTCTGCTTCTCCTGTTTGGAGATGATTGAGCGCAGGCTCCCGGTACCCGAGTCCCTCCTGCATTCTCCGTTTTTGTTGCATTTCATACTGGAAATTGGAGCGACGCTGTTGCAAACATCACCCGCTGTCGCGTTTAAAACCTCTACCGCGACCGCTGATTCCGACGCCTCCGCCCCAGATGCTCTGCTGGTCTCGCCGCGCTGGGCAGCATCGCCCGGACAGGGTGTCTGGGTCTCGGTAGCTCTGGAGGCAGCAGTGGGCCGTGGGGCGGCAGGAGCGTCCTCTGTGTGCGTAAGGCAGGGCTCCTTGTTGGAGTTTCTCCTGGAAGCCGAGGTCGCGGCTCCCCCTCCTGGCGTAAAGTTCTTCATCCTGATACTGCCGCCGCCGCCTCCTCCTCCTCCACCTCCGCCACTGCCGCTCCCCCCCGGCTCGGCGCAACCGCGGATGCTGAAACTTGGACTCCTCTTCCCCGTCGTCCGTCTCGTCCATCACGACGTTGCTGGCCACACCGGCCTGCTTACCGCTCGGTGCGCCGGGAGAACCGGAGTCCAGACAGTTGTGGATGCTGGTGCTTCTCGTGCATTTGGACGCGACAGCCTTGGGTGCGCTGATGTGGCTGCAGCCGCTGCCGCCCACCGCCTTCTTCTTCATGGTGGCAGCGGACGCCGGTGAAACCTCATTCCTGTCCATGACATTAAGCATATCAAATTTTGCCTCCAATTATCTTCGGAGAAAACCAATCAGAGGTAGAGAGGAGATGGAGAGAAGAAGAGGAGAGAGGGGGAGAGAGAAAGGAGAGAGGAACAGAGGGAGGGGTGGACGTGACTTCTTTGCAAACTACTGCGCTTATACTTTCACTAGTCATCCTGTCAGAGATGCTCAAGTATCAAACTGAATGAGTCTTTTGATTGAGTCAAATATCATTAAACTAGCTTATGCTGATCCTAATTCACCTCAATGGGCTAAATCTGCAGCTGAGGCCTCTCAGTCATGACCTAAAGCTTGAATTGCCTCAAGTGTCTCTACCCGAATTAACACACGGAAATAGGTGCTTAACGTGTTGTCAAACGCGGCGTACACTAACATCAAAAGTTTAATTACCACGTGTTAATGAAAACTCAAATGATGTCATACGTTTTAGAGGGTGTTTTCAATGACAACCTTCCTGAATTGGTGTCACCCTGAGTTGGCGTTTAGCGCGCCCTAGTGGTCAGGCAGGGGAGCACAGAAGGTGTAAACGACTAATGTTCAATATTTCTGTGATTGTGACACAACAGAAGCTTCAGACTTTGTCAAAGGGACTTGGACAGAAACAGGAACGGGTCTACTGCAGTCTTGGTCCATTTGGAACAAACTCAAACATGATCCTCTGGGTGCTTGTATGTGGGCTCCCTCTGAACCCTGCACCTCTCACAGGGCACATTTTGTACCAAAGCACCTTTTAATCTCTGTCCCTAAGGTCATTTTGTTCGTTTAAAAGTGCAGGTGACAGGGTGCAAATATTAACAGCCACAGTTAGAGATTCTGAGCCCTGAAAGTACACGATCCAAGCAACGAAAAAATGCACTCAAGGAATATTCAATTAGCTATTCACATCCTCTTTCAGCAGGTGGCAAACCAAAATGCTTTAACATTCAGAGGCAGAGTCTGCTTAGTCAGCTTTTGCATAATCTGTGCAGATACCACCTGTAACAAGGGTCAACAAGTACAGCAGAGCTGCTAATGTACTGCAAACACTGACAGAGAGATGCAGGTTCAGCATCACTGATGAGCTACTTGGTGCCCTGGCTTAAACTGTGAGATACAAGCTGGTTGCACGTGTGTAGCTTAGCAGCAAATGCATTTCCATTAGCATCTCTGCTCGAAGGAACATACAGCAAGATAGTCTGAGTGCATGTTTGTGCCAGCAGCCAAAGCTACAGAGCTACAAAGCATCATCCCTACACACTGAGGATATGGGCCACGATAATCGAGTGCTCTGTCACCAGAGGAGAGATTAAGTAGCTAACCTATTTTCTTTGATCTAGTTTTGGTTGTGTCTAATTTTGGTTAGGTATGTACAGGATAGTTTACATACATACACATACAGCAGGCCTACGTAGCTACAGCAATGTGACTATGGAGCTGGGGCCAGTCAAAGAGTTTACACACCATCCCTGCTACATACAGACATTTCCAGAGAAACCTCATAAAAATTCAACTTCAAGTTAGTTTCAAATCTTCTCGCTGCAGATTTCTTACCTTTTGACATCAGTGCTGGGAAGTCATGAGCGTCATCTGTCTCCCGCCCCTCCCCTCATCTCTCTCTTTGTCTCCCTCTCCCTGCCATCCTCCCTCTGCTTCATTAGTCCAAACTACGCAGCTGCACCAAGGTTCAGTTTAATTTCCTGGTGGGGTGATGCAGCAGTGACACTCAAACTTTTTCCAACAAATGACAGAGACTGAAAAGACACAGTGATGCACTGAAATAGCAATTAAAAATAAAAGAAGCATTGAACAAACTCCAGATAAGTGGGAAAGTGGTGGTGATATGAGTGGCCCAGAAACATGTTACAGTACCACACAGGAGCAGAAACCACCTACTATTAAGGTATATCCATTAATCAAAATGAGCAGTGTTAACCTACATAGGGAAGATTAAGTGATGATCTTACTGGTGTGGAGCACCAGACACACAAATGTCCTGAAGGAAAATAAGTAACCACATAATCTGCACGTCCTTCCTGCAGTTTGACAACAAATGAAGGTGGCATTTCTCCACCAGTGTGTTTTGTCAAGGTCATGAACAGTAAGTCAGCCTGACAGCCTTTTCAATTTGCAGTTGTTGGCAATGCCACATCTATTTGCATTGGCAACTTTGGGCTTCGGAATATATATTTAATTTCTTATTTCTGTTGTTGATCTGAATATGAAAGGGTCACTGGTCTGGTGACTCAGCTACAACCCTGCTTGTTAATTTACTTTAAAAAATAAAAATATACATATATATATATATATATATATAAAACCTGACTCACACTAGATGTCTGACAAATACAGCTTAGTTTACGCCGATCATGCAAATGAAAGGATGTACGTTGTTTACTTTCAGGGGAGGACCTTGAGGACATTTGACCAATATTGTCAACAAAAATCAAATGCCTGTAAAATATTATATATGAGTGAGGATTGTCTTATATCTGCCTCCCTGACCTTTGCTTTTCATTAAATTGTTCCTTTTTTTTTTCATGGGCCGGTTTGTCTCCATACCAGTCTCAAGGTGGACCATAGATTGCATTTATACTGCAATCAATTGAAACCTGTTTACTATACAACAACTATACAACTAAAACCATTTGTCCTGTTAAAGGGTGAACTTATGCAAGCATTTATATTTGTAACTAAGAGGGCTGGGAACCATGTCCCTGCAAACTTTCTCCATTATTGATTACCTTTCATTAAACATTTTCAAATATCACGGTCAATTTGAAAAAACAAAAAAACAAAAACCTTTCAGAAACCATTACGTGATTGTGTGAATGTAAAGCAAAGATTAACCTCATAAGAAGACAATCACAGTGGCAGAACATGCATTTTATGTGTTACATCCTCCTCTGTTAAACTGTGGTCTCTTGTTAAAACAGTTGAGGTTGATCAGTATTACTTCATATTATCAAGTGTGTAAGGTTAAACCGTACCAGGAGGGGATAACATTTGAAACAGCACATTACCAGTGGGAAACTCAATTCATTTGTTTTAGCACTTTGACTTGGTGCATCACAGAAAATCAGTAATAAAATAATAAACACTTGTTTTGTGAAACACATTTGGCCAGTTCCTTAGAGGTAGATGATCCCGCATTTTTTTTATGTTTTTTTTTTTTCTTTTACATTGCTCCATACTGTCTTGGGCAAGGTTCAATAAATAAAGTAGGTTTGTGAAATTTTCACTTGAGGAATAAAAATGTGTCCACTGTTGAGCTGTAAGGATCTTTACCTTGTCAAAGTTACACCAAATACACTGGATCAGCGCAAACAAAAGAAACAAAAAACAAGACTTATTCAATGCAAAAAATGGAAAAAAAAAAGAAAAAAAAAAAAGCTTTTTGTTCAGTGGTTAGCAAATTCACATTCTCAACATCGGACAGAATTTTGTGCAAAATATAAAAAACAAAGGTGCAAATAAATAAAAATCGAATGCATACACTCAGTTTCCTTTCCACAAGGTTTTAGTTTGATCCATTATAGCTGTACAGCGGCTGACGTTCAAAATGAATTCTCTATCACATCTGGACTCTGCCACCACAGGCAATGTTTTTAAAAAGAACAATTTGTCTTTAAATATAAAATGTGTCCCAACCTCGTGGCAGACATGTCTCTGTCAAAAAAAGCAATCACTCTGTCAAGCTCTGCCCCAGTTCTGGTCCTCCCACTTTTATTATTATTATTATTATCATTGTTATTATTATTATTATTATTATTGTGTATTCACAGCCTTTCTGGATCCTGTTTCAACACTGCCCAGTCCCACCTCCTCAAACACTCAGTAAGAATAACGGCAGGAGCTGGACAGTGTTCATTCAGCGTGGGGTGGGAGGGTGGAGGGATGATGACTAATAGTCACAACATTCAGGTTCACCTGGACTCCTTGCCGCCCCCTAGAATTGGACAGGCGACTGTCCTGGTCTCAGCTAGCCAGAGGAGGAGCTGTTGGGTCTCCAGTTGGGTTGAGGTTTTCAGATGTAAGGGTGGCGGTGGTGACTGTGAAAATCTATGAGTTGCTGGCAGCATTCTCATTGCTAGGTGAGCTCGGGAGGAAGAGGAGGAGGAGGAGGAGAGAGTTCATTCCTGATAACCCTGGTGGATCTGTGGCTGTGTTCTGTCCTAAGACTCTTCCTGCTTTTGGGAACCCGCGTGTCGTGCTGTGGGATAAGCAAGGATAGACAGGAGGTCTCAGTTTGTTCACATCAACAAGTCAGGCGACTGTTCTAGACAATCAAGCGGTATCAAATGTGCTGAATGTAGCGGATGTAAAAATGACACTGGTCAACTTTTACTCTGCCCCCAGTTTGAATCATTCAGTATCCAGAGTGTGCTCCAATACAGAGGTCCCAGTCTAAATGGTTCACATCGACCTTTGACGGCGAATCTGTCTGGTTCTAGACCACTGACTTCCACCCTTTCTAAAATTTGTTCAGCAGTTACAAGCGTTTGGTAAGCTGTTTAGAGTTAGGCAAAATTAACCAATCAGAGGTTAGGGGTGGGGTTAAGAATGGGGCGCCATCTCAAGAGTGATGCAGCTATACAAAGGTGTAAAGTGGAGCAAATAACAACTCTTAAATTGGCTTGTGTTTGATTAATATAAAAAGTAACATCAAGTTCTTCTAGTTACCAATACCACAGTTTTATGTGTCCTTTCTTTTTGCTCCTTGTTCACCGTCATCACCCTACCCGATACCCTGAACTAAAACTGCTGTTGTTTTGCAGTTCTTTCGCTCACAATAAGTGTGAGAAAAAGTGTCCAATGTTTAACAATGCACAATAGGTTATAATAAACAACTCCGACTCTATACAGCTATTTAGTTTGAGTGGAACTGATGGTAATCAAGCGAATATATTTGAGACATAATTGTTGGATATACATACCTGCTCCAGCCATGGTACTATACAGTCATTATGAAACAAATGATTGCATGGTAGTTGTCTAACACTCTCCTCAACGCTGTAGTCCTCTTTACACAGGACTCTAGACCAGCACCTGCAAAAACAGAAAACAACAGTACCATCTGTGTGTGTGCGTGTATAACGTGTGTGTGTCGAGAGAGAGACCTTCAGTCACATGCATCAACTGCATGAACAGTGTGAACACACTGATTCTGTTTATTTGAGTTAAGCAGTTAAAAGCCGTGTTATGCAGTGTAAGGTCAATTCGTGCTTCACTTCACATACCAACAAACCATGATTTAAAGTTAAGACTGTGATGATAGAAAACTGAAAGCGACCGATAGAAATATAAAAGACATATTGTGATTATTTGTAGCAACCTTCTTGTTATAGAAAAAATACTGTTATTGAATTGTCTTAATGTCTAGGAAATGGGGTTGTGTTTTTTTATTTGGTGTGTGATGAGGAAAACTGTGATTTCAAAAAGAGATCACTTCTGATCTATTCTGATGAATAACTGAAATGGATCAAAGAAATGAGTGAAAAGCCAGACAGACATGAAGGGACTTACCCACATGTTCCTCTGTGATGGAGATGGTGGGTAAACTCTATCCTCTCTCTGTCTGCGGAGAATTCAGACCTGTGTTTTCAAACTGGTTCCTTCTTTACATGTGAAAAAGAGCAGGAGAATCACATTTAAAGCTGAGATCATCTGTGTGTGAATAAGATTGTTCTGTAACTTTTAAGACAATCTCTTCAAATATGTACCTAAGCTATATGTCTAATCAAAAGAGCTCATAAAGACTGATCTGCCAGCTACAGAGGTACATTCTGTTTTTTAAAAGTGCACTTTGTTTATTGCCAACTCAGTACTTTCTGTACTGAATTCTGAGAAAAGACCACTTCCAACTTAAAATGTAGAGGCCATATTTGGGATATGCAGCCTAGTATCATTATGTGCTATAAAATAAATGTAAATATCATAATCATGAATTATTCATTTCTGGGGCCCTACTGAAAAAGCTCTTGGGACATTGCTTGTCTGCTAATTCATGTACAGTTTATTTCCAGGTAAGTAAAGAAAGAACACTTTTTGTACCTGTGTGGCAGTATAGCATCAGTCAGTGGCCCCAGGCGTAAATCCATTGGATTGGAATGTAGCATGCCCTGCAAAACAAAAGTCATCAGAAAACAGAACAGGTGTTAAAAAGCGGTCACCATTTTCAGCTCACTGACATGACACAACAAAACAAACATACATCCTCCTTTAACATCATTTCTTTCACTTACCATGGTCCCATCCCAATATTTGGCATGGCTGTGGGTGCTAGATTCCATTTACTAGCTGCTGGATGATTCTATCAGGAAAAAAACAGCACAAAAAAAATAATTTTCACACTTGCTGAATCAAGCCGAGATGTGTCTTCTCACACATGGAAAATATCTGTACATATTTATAATTTTATAGCCACAGAAATATATTACTACTTAATACAGATAGTAGTACTAGATATTTGCTTTATTTTAATATTTATAAATTGTCTTTGCTAATTAAATGGCATTTAATGGATATTCTATGCTGTATTTTTGGTAAAGATCAACTTATGTTTAAATGTATCTGTATTAAGTCACTTTATGTCACAAAAGTGGAAGAATATTGTTTAAGTACTCTCTTAACCATAACATAGGCAACATAGCATTACTCAAACAAGAGAAGCAGATTTTACCAGTACCCTTGTGTCCCACCAGCCTCCCACACACTCTACTGCCAGAAATGCCTGCCCCTCTAATGTAGGCACTCCTTCATGGCGTATGCCCTGTCGTCGGGAACATATCGACCCGCGGTTGCAGCGCACTGTCGTTACCGTGAGGCCATTTCCGTTCTCTCTGTTTCTGTCTCGGTTTGTCCTGTGGGTAGCGTGTTGAAGGTCAGTTTCATCAAAGTCAGTGCGAAGGACCATACAGAGAAATGTGAATAAATGTTGGTGATCCATGTTCTGGTAGGAAAGACGAAACAATGTCAGAAATAATGGTGCAATGTACCAGAAATGTTCCTGCACAAGCTGATTTTGTGAGTCCACTGACCTCAAAGGCTGAGCGGCTCTGATCACTGGTGGAGGATGTGGATCTGGACCCATTTCGTGCTGCAGGAAAGCAGTGGAGAAACCAAAAATTGAGAGTCAGGAAATCCACTTAAATATCAAATTAGAAAATAAATAAGACAAATCTTCTATACCTTCTTTGATCAGGCAATTCCTCAATGAAGCCAGATGCAGCGTGGACAGGTGTAATCCTACAGTGAAATAAATGACAATATCTGATATGTATGATGACTAACATAACACTAACACAGCTGTCAATTATTAAGGTACACCTAGATAAAACTGATGGTCAATTCAATAGCATAAATCCTACTACCCCTCGGGGTTGTAAAGTTTCAGTTAGAAAGTTAGACGAACTCAATTTAACACTTCTACACAATTATAGAGTTGCAAAATTGGTCTTAATATTTAGTCAGCGCAGCAAATACAAACAGGTGAACAAAACAATTACAAACAGTATATGTATTAATAACAGCACCACAAACTACAGCCTCTATATAACCTTAAACACTTCAAAAGTGTCAGCAAAAGGTTAAATTAGAACCTTCTCATTATGTTGTATCGGAGCTACACTAGTTTTGACTAGGTGAAGGTGTACCTAATAAAGTAGTAAGTAACACACTGTCTCTGTGAAGTGGAGACTATGCTAGTATTAATGGGCGTAACTATAATCAATAATATCATCTAGATGTCAGATTTCAGTACCAATGCAATGACTTTAGAGTTAACAAATGTCACATACTAGACAAATTCACATAACCACTTCCAGTTAGTAAATATGATCTCCGGAAGTACCCTATGCATGTAAGCAGCTGACTGTACATTTATAAATAACTGTTACTGTAACATTCAAAGCTTCCCATAAGTAAACGACAACAGACTGCGGTGGCAGGCGGACAGTATTGTCACAACGCAAGACTTTCGCTCAGACTGGCTTTGATTTTAATTATATTGTGCAGGTCTTACTTCTCTTTGCGGTACAACCACAGTAAGCTAACAAAGCGATCCAGTGAAATAAAATTTCCGTGTGAGGTTTATATCGTGACTGAAAATTATTAAATCAAAACCAAAAGCTGGCGATTGAAATCTGGCTGAACAACGAACCAACGCTTTCTCCTGTTAGCCAAGCTCGTCGACGTTAAGCGCCATCACTATGACACCTGTCAGAGCTATTGGCATGAGCCTGCAACTGCTATTCAGTACTGACATGTAACAATTATGCCTCTAAATCACAAGATCGTAATTAGCAGGCGTCCCACCAAGGTTCTACCACTCTGGAGCGTTGGTGCTGTGGCGTAGCTGAGCAGGAGCAGTCAGTCGACATGTTTGGCTGTGCATACAAACACACACACATACATAAAAACATGAAGAACAAATACTATTTCTCGTTCTCAGTCCCGGCAACTGTGTCTCTTGGGTTCATACCGGTAAACGGACTTATCTCTGCACAGACACCGGTGACAAAAAAAAAACCCTTGAGACCGTGAAACTTCAGCCATTTCTAAGCAGAGACCCGTTCGTACAGTACGGACGGATAACAATAAGGGACAACAAAGACCTGACTTTTGCAACAGGAAAAGACGCGATAAGCAAACGTACCAGCTCCTACGTAGCATCCTGCAACAACACAAAATTGCAGGAAAAGTTCGGTTTAACGTTTCCTTCAACATAAAAGCGCAAAAGTCTAAGTAAAAATCCAGCTCAAACAATACCCATGATTGGACCAATAAAATGAATGATTTACATTATTTTACTGTATCATAATTTTATTTATTTTCATTTTTAAATCGTTCATATCATTTATGCCGAACAAGTAACGGAACAGGAACGTTATAAGAGAAAAGGAAGGCACAGTAATACCTGCGCAATACAAAGTTAAACCAGACACTTTACAATCTTCCTGTCATTGTTCTTTCATAGGATGTCAGTGCTTTCAAACATCTGTAGTTAATAACGCGCTATAATCCTGCCCAGTCTGTGTAGAAGAAATTATGATTGGCTTTATTTTCAACCACAGAACATTCATGCTAAGATTTTGAATGTAATGCACACAGTAGAGTTTCTGCAAAGGCTGTGCTTCGGGTAGTAGTGTGATGTGAAGTGGTTTTCAAAATGTTTTTACATTTTTTATCAGTTTAATTAAGCACATCTGTAATGACATATCATATTCATTATGGGTGCCCTGCTCTATTTACATATGTTTGGAATGAAATTTTAGCAACTTGTGTCTATATAATATGATTAAGTACAACACCATATATGGTGTCCACAAAGACTGAAAATATAAGCTTCACAAAATAAAGGTTTGCTAGGCTGCTGTACTCTGGATTGCATTACATTATACAAGTACCTTACTAAATTATAGTCTGAAGAGCTATATTGAGGGGAAGGGTGGCCACAACATACATGTTTTCTCAAAATATTCCGATAGAATATCATAATAGAAAAAAACTGTGGTCTGGTGATATGATGTCAAAGGTGTCAGGAAGTAATTTCAGGACTGAGGGCTCATTGAATTTACAGTGTGAATCTGAAGAGGGTCATATTGTTTATTTTCACCAAAATTTTAAAGTTCTGGTACAGACTGATTGTTAGCAACTTTTACAATGCAAGAAAATACGCATTTAGTGTGGGGTCTTGTAGACTTTAAGAGATCATACGGTGTATGGGCAAAGACATAGTGAACAGAACGGTACTTTTGTTCTGGACAAACAACAACCGGAAGTCTTAGTTCAGATTTTTCTAACGGACTCTGCTTCAAGTCAGCTACACAGTAGCAGCGAGGGCATGGTCAGTGAGCGTTATTTTCGAGTATATTCGTTTACTCTTGCTACGACCATAGGTCGAGCGATGCGGGTAAAACTTTAGGTAAATCTGGTGAGATGCTTAAAGCAGCTGCCTTTAGTGAACACGTCAGTTAGCCAGGTTAGCCGTAAACGTCCAACTGGCTAATGTAGCCTTGGCTGGCGTAAACAGCGTCAGCAGCGTTAGCTAAACCAGATGGTTATATCAGAAATATGACAATGTGCATTATACCAAACGAACTCCAAATATGGCAGTGTTTAACAATATCTGCAGTCCGTTTTAATCACATGTAGTGCTGTATCTTTGCTGCTATGTTTAAATTAATTTCTTTTGTTTGATATGAAGCTTTTCTTGTTCGTAGAAGTCTGCAATGGCTTCTTACATGGCAATTATACCACACAAAGTGGTATTGTATTGATCAGCTTTACTTTATTATTTGTTTATGAGTGGATTTTCCTTTTATCTTTGTTCAGGACGAGGGGGTGGAAGACCAAGCTCTTATACAGAAAAACAAGATGAACATGAATATTCTCAAGTCAAGAGAAGCTCATAGCTCAGAAGAGAAAGAGATTGAGGCTAGAATGGCAGAGCAAGCTAAAATAAATGCGCAAACCACTAGCAAACCACTGCCTCCAAGGTCGAGTATAAACTCGAGCCTCACTTAATGAATATGTTGACATTAAATAAATAGGATTTCTATATACAATTACAGCATCTGTGATACTATCGGTCTGTGTTGTAATTCAGGATGGTTAAACCTTTGTTTTCATTAACATTGGTTTAAACATGAAAGTGAATGTGCAGTGCTTTTTCCCTCTGACTGATGGTTCTCCCAGTCTTCAAGGAGCCTCCTCAAACAAGTTTTTAAACGATGGAAGCTTCTTACAACAGTTCATGAAGATGCAGAAGAAATCAACAACGTGCCAGGTTTGTATGTTCATCTTCATAGTTTGAAATAAGACACAGTCTAGTTTTGGTCATGTCCTTAATACAAGTAATAAATTACTGTGCTACCATACAGTGAAATACAGAATTTTGCACAGTAACGGGGACACTGGAACATAGAAAAACAGCTGTGACCTTGTAGTAGGCTTGTCTACATAGCAGATAAAGATGTCCTAAGCGCACATTATTGTGTGGGAAGTTGAGGAGCTCTTTAAGAAGCATCTCCCAGAAACATGGGAGAATGCCGCCCAGCAGAACACTATTACCTTGCTGGTGATTACTTGCCAGTTGTTCTGGTTTGGGAAGAGCTAGCCAGCAATGGTAGCAGAAATAAGAATGGCATTTATCTGAAGGCTAGTGCTATGTGGTCCGATTATTCTTTCTAGGTTCACCAGTAAGTAAAACTCCTTCAAGCACGTCACTTGGTGACGCACTTCACAAAAGAGCATTCTTGTTGAGGCGGCCTGGCCCAGCAAGGTCAATAGCATGCTCAGTCAGTTCAGAGCTGCTACGGTCAAGGAAGAATCCTGTTCTCAGCCAGAGGCCAAGTGTGTTTTGCTCTCCAGATGACTGACGAGGGAAGAAGATGTGATTACTCCAAATTCCTAGAGATGAAAAGGTATTAATTCAAGGCCTGTTTTTGGTAACTCTATGGACATCTCCATGGCTTGGACATTCCAGTGCATCTTCTGCGGCTCAGTGGTACAGTTGCCTTGTGACTGGCATTTTGTCATAAATGCCCTTAGAGTAAATGTGCTCATAGCCTGCTTAGTCTCTCCCCAGGATTCAGACACCAGACTCATTGTAGAGCAAGATGGCATCTTTTGTGGCAGAGGGGGACCTGAACTGGAGAAAAAGGCCAAGAGGACTACAGAAACAATCCTGTTTTCGTAAGTCTGAAGGACATTGTAGCGTATTATTTTATTTTACTTGTGCAGTATTTTTCGAAGTTAACTGTGGCTGCTGCCTTTCGAATTTCTATATGATAAGAGCAGCATGGAGTATCTCTACTACAAAACAGAGTTGCAGAATTGAAGGGATTGCTAAAACCTGAGAATACATCAGATAATGGTAAAGATTACCTCCTCTCATCCTCTCTCTGTTTCTCTCTTTTTTACCTGTTCTCTCAGAAATACAAAGAGTCTGTTTAATTTAAATTGGACAATTGTGTCAGTATAACATCATACATATAGTTTCAGTTACCACAATATGACCTCACAGGGACATCCCACAGACATGATGGTGATTATTATTCTAATGATGGTTCTAACCTTTATTCTGTGTGTATACATTTCTTTTGAAGCCAGTGCATAACTTTAAACATTCCCTCTCAAGTACATTACCATAGTAGAATCTTGACTGTCAAAGTTAAAATGACCGGACAAAGCAAACTGACATTTCTCATGCTTGAGTATATGTATATGTATCTACCATAATGCAAAACATACCAATGCGATTCTTCTTTAAGTGTCTATCTTGTGTGAAACTGTTATTCACGTGTTGAGTGCGTTTTAAAAAGGAAGAAACAAACTTCTGCATGTGGCTTTTAAGACCACATCATTGTACAAAAATAACTTCTAGTCAGGGTTCTAATCTGGTTCTGGTTCATCATCAAACTGCTTCTTATTTTTAGACTGTGCATCTTCACTTTTTTCTCATATGTTTTAATAAGCCATGCTTGTTTTTAGTTTGGACTTTAAACTGCAAAGTACTGCTCTTTAACTAGTAAATTGTGAGGAAGATTATTTGTCCATTGCTCATTCCTAAGTTGTGCCTAATTGGATCATATTAAGATTCAAAAGATCGAGTAAAGTTTCTAGTCTTTAATTGTGCACAGCATACAAATCTGACAGCGTACTGTGTGTAGTGGAGCCTCTCTGGGCTTTATTTGTTATTCATTTGCTACAGTAAAAGCCTCACATCCATGCAGTTCCCCATTCACCACCCCTGTCCCCCTTGCTCCTCCTTCCTCTTCTTATCCCCTATTGGCTCTAGACTGGTGGTGTGTGAGGGCCAGTTGAGTACGGTACAGTAGTAGAGTGTGAATTGAGTCCCAGTACTGATAGGCTGCTTAAAGTCTCCCCCCCAGTGGACGCGGAAACCCAGCAGGTGGCTGAGAAGCTGGCCAGGTTTGTGGCGGAGGGTGGCCCCGAGGTGGAAGCCATCGCTGCTGAACGCAACCGAGACAACCCTGCCTTCAGGTCAGTCACTGTATATGTGACTGTGTTTTTAATCATGATGTTTTGTGTTTTGGTTTTTTTTGTCTTAAGCCTGGTTTTACTTTGGCTGTTTTTGACCTCACACAAAATGTATACTGTTCTTCCAACAGTTTTTTATATGATTGCCAAAGTCCAGCTTACCACTTCTACAAAGAGAAAGTACAGGAGTATCGTGCTGCCACCCCCCAGAGCTCCTCACCTCCTACAGCAGAGTTCAGGACAGATGTTCAGCGACCAGCTGTTCCACCATTTCCAGGAATCCCTCCAACACTGAACCCAGCATCTCTACCCCACTCTCAAGAGTCAGATACCCCACCCGGTAAACGGAAGAGGAAGAGCAGATGGGGATCTGAGGATGACAAAGTTGACTTGCCCATTCCCCCCGTCATTGTTCCTCCAGAGATTAATGTTCCAGACCCCAACACACCCTCTCTCTCTGGTACATGAACTTGTGTTGTACATATTGCCACACAAATTGCTATTTTTTCGTCACTATCAGCTGATCCATTAGATAATTTATATTTGTCTTTGATGTTCCAGCCCAGGAGCTGAGAGGTCTTGGTTATAAGAAGGGAAAGCCTCTTGGTCTCGTTGGAGTGACAGAACTGTCAGAGGACCAGAAGAGACAACTCAAAGAACAACAAGAGGTAGGAAAATGCCAACTGAGTTTATTTATTGCATGAAAATTAGGATTGTGCATTTTTAACTATACCTTAACTCCACCTGCCTTTTTTCTCTTTGTCTGCTATCAATTTAATCTGTCCTTTAGAACAGTAAAAAATCACATTGATGACTTTCACACCTTAAAGTCAACATTATTAATCCCTGTGTTACTCACTGTGCATGTATGATTTCCTCACACATTCTGTAGATGCAAGAGATGTATGACATGATCATGAAGCACAAGCGTGCCATGGCAGAAATGCAGGTGATGTGGGAGAAGGCCATAAGAGACCATCAACATGAATATGACAGCGATGAAGAAGTAGACCAGCAGGCAGGCACCTGGGAGCATCGTCTTCGAAAGATGGAAATGGAGAAGACACGTGGTAAGGCCGTCTATGGAGAATTATTCATGATGGCTAACACTAGCAGAAGTCGATGCCTGATAATGAGTGATTACCTAGAACCTTGCTGTAAAAAACTTCTTGTCTGTACTTTACAGAGTGGGCAGAATCTCTAACAGAAATGGGTAAAGGGAAACACTTTATTGGGGACTTCCTGCCTCCTGAGGAGCTGGAGAAGTTCATGGAGACCTTCAAGGCACTCAAGGTCAGTTTTCTCCTGAATTCACTCGTTCTTCAGCCTAATAAGAAAGAATTTTATTGTTCTTCAACTACTAAGGTTGCCTCTGTCCGTTGTCCATCTTAATATTGGGTTAAAGATGAAAAGCAAAGCTTTTGAATTAAAGGGGAAAGCACTAAGGTCAGGCAACCCAGAGGTCATTCAGTTTTTTTAATTACTTTCTAAATATCATTTTAAGGGCTTTGTGCAGTGTGAGAGTTTCTATAGGTATGGCATATGGAACTATTTCATACTAGAATTCTCTTAACAGGAATTTGTTGTTAAGAAATCTACTGGAAAATTCTGTAAAACTTGTATTCATTTTAAGTGTAATTTGTGCTGGCAATCAGCCTCCAAGTGCTGGTCATGTAGAATATAGTAGGACTATGGTCAATTTGAAATGTTTGTAAACAGGATTATAATCATCCATCCATGCCTTTATTTTCAAGCTGCTTATCCAGGTCAGGGGCACTGTGGCAACAGCCAGCAGCAACCCAGACGTCCCTTTTCCCAGCAAAGTCCTCCAGCTCCTCCTCAGGGATCCCCAGGAGGAGACTATAATTGCCACTTGTATATTTTAGACTCTGGTTAACTCCATTTGGCAGTGTTGTAGAAACCACACTTTTTAAAATCCCTTTAAATGCTTCAAAGTTGAAAAACCGCACAGTTTGTAAACAGAGATTTTTTAAATGTGAGTTCAGTGCCAGAGTCATGGGAAGTTATTGGAAAGTCAGCAGTCACATAAGGATGTAATTGCAAACCATTTAAGTATGAGTAAATAAAATTAAAGAGAAAAGCCTTACATAACTTTATCACTAAATTACTTTTAAAACTAAAAGTGGATTCACAAACTCCCCTAGTAGACACAAAGATAAAGTTGTATTAAAACAAAGATTTTAGATTAAAAATGTAATTGGAGACCGTGACATGGTGCAACTCTTCAGTGCATATTGCATGAATGCAACTGTAGTCCTCTTGACTTGCAGGAGGGCCGGGACCCAGACTACTCAGAATACAAAGAGTTTAAGTTGACGGTGGAGAACCTTGGTTTCCGAATGCTTATGAAGATGGGCTGGAAGGAAGGTGAAGGCCTCGGCAGTGAAGGACAGGGAATCAAGGCTCCCGTCAACAAGTGAGCATCCATTCTTATTATATTTACCATACACTGACATCACTGTAGTAATGACGTGACTTTCACCAATATGGATTGTTTGCTTTGTTCTTATATACACATTCTCTAACAAATGCATAAAAATGTACTCATGTTGTAGATCAAAATTCCCTCAGTTAAGTTTATTTTAGAGGTCATCTCACTGTGCACAAGGTATTTGTTTACACTTGAAGAGAGGTCCCTTTAATTATTTTCTTTCTCAACCCACCATCATCAGTGTAAGACATCTAATCATACTGGAGCATCATATTCTTCCTTCCTGTTCAAAATGTAAATATGCACAGCCAGCATGACACTTGTGTCTTGCAGTAAATGAAAAAATATATATATGTATAAAAGTTTACATTTTATTATGGTGCTCTGTGAACACTTGTAAATGACTAGCTCCTGAAAATAATGACTGAGTCAACAAAACAAAGAGCACAGTGGACAGCACAACAGAACTAATTCATTTATTTCCACTAACAGTTGTTTTGTGTGAACTGTGAAATCTGTTTTGTTTGCACAAAGTGAACAATACACCTCTGACTAGACTCACAAGTCTAGCTCTGCAACTAGATAACTGCATGCCACTGTGCATCTTAACACCTGAATAGGCCTTTTTCACAGCGGACTTGTCATGGATGGAAAATCACAATAGTTACCAATAACATTAATGATGGTTCTGTTCTATTCATGTGTCCCAGTAAGTCATGACAGTGTAACATTGAGGCAGTATGAACAATGACAGGATCCTGGAACTGAGACAGCTAAACAGAATACAGCCATTTTACTGTTCAGACAGACATGAAAGTACAAACTAATTTTGAGTGTGTGTCTCTGTCCTACTCTAGGGGACAGACAGCAATGAACGGAGCAGGGTTAGGAATCGACCGTCCAGCTGAGCTCACAAAAAGTGACGATGAATACGATGCTTTTAGGAAGAGGATGATGCTCGCTTACCGCTTCAGGCCAAATCCACTGGTAACATATTATTTTCTGTTTGCTTAAAAAATATAGTTTTTCAGTTTGCACGTTTATTGTAACATTTCAGATAACGTTAGCTAATGTCTAATCCATACTCGCTGTTTTATAGTATAATTAGCTATAGAGATTTGACACTTGTTAGCTCTTCCCCTTACTGTGCTGCTGATTTCACTCAACATGGTCAAGTGTCCTTTGCCATAATATCCAAATTTAATCAAGTGGTTTTTTTTTCTCTCCACAGAATAATCCACGGAGACCATATTACTGATGTAGGGGACTGTTTTTGTTTATTCTTGGTTTTGTTAATCATAACTTAAAAGCTGGTTTCTCCAGTTGCCACAGCTCTGCTAAGTTGTGAAATGGACACCGTTGCACAGTAGAAATTTTGAAATTCGAAGTGTGTGTGTGTGAGGGTAATGAACTTTGAGAATGGCTGAAATATTGTTAGATCGATTACGTTTTAGGTTTAATTTGGTTAAATAATCAAAACTGTTTTCTTTTAATACTTTATCACCTTTTTTGTTACATTTCAATTTAATACTGTATCACTTTTAAATTTGTAAAGATATTACATCGCCCGGCTTCCATAATAATTTCACTTGTTTGTGTAACCATTTTGTTCCCTTTGAAAGTTTGATTTAATTTTGCATTCCAACTAAATAACAGTTCTGTATTATTACATGGCCCTCTGTATAAACTGCATTGAGTAATCTTCCTCACTGTGCTATATATAATTTTTTGCCCTTTCATTATATGCTCCAGTGTTCACAATTAAAAATGGCCACTTGCTGAAATTTGTTGTCACAGAGATGTTTTAACAATTGTGTCAAACTATAAATACTGAACTTATCTTTTTATTAGGAAATAAGTAGGAGCTAAGATAAACTGTCTGTCAGTTTATGGTACACCTGTGTGCTAAGCGCAGGTATTCATCCAGTCATGTTGATAACTGCCATCAGTATTCATTTCTGTATGGTTCAGGACAGCAGTGAGTCATTGAGTAGAGCTGACCAGGCTCAAGCAGCTAGTGGTGAGGAGGGTGACAGATCAGTGAAATCAGACCTTCTGTTTGCCATTCCCAGGGAGGGGGGTTTGCACGGGATAAATATAACCTCGAAATCCCAGCTAAGCAAGAGCCACTCTGGTGTTGGCCACAGCATCAGCCAGAGGCAACTTAAGCCATAGTACAAGGTAAACCAAGTTGTTGACTGGTTAGTGGTGTGGTTAAGTTTCTGTTAGGATGTAGGGCATCTGTTAATTGTTTGGTCTGTAAAATGTCAGAAACCTGTGGAAAATGTCGCCAGTTCCTAGAGCTGGAGGTGATGTCATGGCTTGTCTGAAACTCAAACTCACTATATAAATAATAAATTAACTACCTAATGAGACAAAGGAAATCATAAAATCCTTTCGTATGAGAAGCCAGAACAAGGGAATAATAATAATTTTATTAATAATGATTAATCAGTCATCAGTCAATCATCAAAATAGTTGCCTTTTATTTTTCTGTAAATCTACTAATTGATTAATTGTTTCAGCTCCAGCTGGTTGCAGTTGGAAGTAGGAGGATCATAAAGGAAAGTATGTAACCAGCTCAAATAAATGTATTTTCTCTCTATTTTAATGCTAATAATGACCAGTATTCATACATTTTAAGTTAATTATCTTGTGGAGCAACTGCTGCTTTCAAAGAGTCATAGTGTGTCTACTCCTGGGAATATCCATTGTAAATTCCCAGAGATGTTAATGGTATCAGACCACTTAATTAAATTGAAACTTTAAATGAAAACTCAAAACTCCTCATTGTCAATGCTGGTTGACAGTCTTCTTCCTTCACTGGATGTGTGTGGAGAAAAAAAAACTTCTGATTTGACGCAGTAACGTATGGGCTGTCAGTGCGAGTTGGGGGGGAGGTAAACAAGATGGCGACAACCTGAGTGGAAGAGTAACACGAAGAGTCAGAAAATTTAACTGATATTTTTGCCAGACCCAAAGGAAACATTTACTTCACCACGGATTGCCACACTAAGAGGAAATAAAACCGGCAAAGGAAGCAGGGTCCATGCGGATCTAGGTGAGAACCGGTACCAGGAGTTAGTTAGGTTAACTAGCTGGCTAGCAATTTACATTGGAATCTGAGCGGCTTGCTAGCCAACGCAACTCCGGTTAGCTTGCGTTAGCTGGAATTATCTACTTTGTTTCTCTTGTTACGGGGGCAGGTTTTGATGTTAGAGCTGATTTCGTTTTTGCTTCTGTGTGAGCCTGGTGCAGTACAGCCAGAGAACAATGCCCGTCGCCTAGATCTCCGCTGCTCCGCCGGCAAATGAGGTGAAGTTAGCTAATGCTAATCTCAACGTCAGGCAAAGTTGGCTAGCTAGCGCTGCACATCCACCGTTAGCTACAGTTGTGTGACGACGTTTGGGTTATCCCCCCCTGTCGCCCACCGTCACCCGTCATCTTCATTAAATTAGTTGTCGCCGTTATAAAGCAGACTTCTGAGTTAAAGCCTGCAGCGGTCGCCGAAGGTGTTTATATTGAGGAGCCACAAAGTGAGAGTTTATGTTGGCAAGCTAGTTCATTCAAGCAGTCGTGCTATGTTAGCTTACCATCTAGCTAACAATTAACACTTAAAACTGTTTATTTAAACTGAACAATTTATGTCAGTCGTAACTCACACGCTGCTATGTTTAAACTAAGCAGGGTGTTTAATATGCACTTGAATAAATGCTGTTATCTCGGTATCTTACGTGAACCTCACAGCAACAGAGAAGAAACCCAGTAAGGTTAACCGGTCAGTGTTGATGTCTTTTCACATTGTTTACCAAAGAGGGCTTAACTTAGTTCAGAAGCGAGCGAAGGCCGTGTGTGTATTTTCATTAATGTTTCAATGACCCTCGTTTTCAGGCACCAGGCAGTCGGAGCCGTGGTGGCATGGAGGACACTTGAGGACGGCTGGACACATCGGATGGCTCAGTCGACCTCCAGGAGCCGGACTGATACCAGAGATTGGAGTGATACTGCTGCATGCGTTTGGCTTTAGATCTGTACTTGGATCCAGTCCAGCTGTGCACACTTATGTGTCCTGGGGAAAACGATGCTATGCAGCATGAAGCTTCGACAGAAATGCTGTGCTGCATGGCCTTGAAGCAGGACTGGTTGCCTCTACCTAAGGCTGTATGGTACTAAATGTACATAGAGGTGATCTTGAGTTAAGTGGAGAGGAAAAACATTTTAGAATCACAATTTTTCTTGTTTCAGTTCAACTGCACTTGTCACAGATGTAGTACATAATGCAAAGTATAAAGCACTAAGTCGGGCACGGGACCCAACAAATTCTTCACCTCTGTCTGCACCTCTGGAGTAAAAAGAGCCCTAATGTTTACAAGTTGGGATTGATCCCCCACCTTCTCCCTCAACTCTCAGGCGTGATTATTCCTTCTCCCATGTTCAGTATTTTTGTAATTTGTCTGTATTCCCTCATGTGGAATTAAAATACTCAGCTTAGAACGGAAAGGTTACCAGTAGATTACTCTCCAGCAGCAGTCATAGCAATTTGCAAACATTTTTTTGGACAGGAGGTTTAAGCTGTGGCTGCTGAACTGTCAGTCATGAGTACCGGGGATCTGCATCATCTTGACTATCTAAATGAAAATGAACTGATGGAGATGGATACTTTCATTCACCGTATTGACTCTACAGAGGTGATCTACCAGCCACGGAGGAAGAGGGCAAAGCTGATAGGAAAGTACTTGATGGGGGATCTGCTAGGGGAGGGATCTTATGGCAAGGTGAAAGAGATGCTGGACTCAGAGACACTTTGTCGCAGGGCTGTCAAGATACTGAAGAAGAAGAAGCTGAGGAGGATTCCTAATGGAGAAGCCAATGTGAAAAAGTGAGTTTCCCTCTTTCTTTTTTTTGTTTGACACCTTATCTCCCTCTCCTCTCTACAACCAACAGTTTAAGTCATAACACCACAGTCACGAGTGACCCTGCATGCCAAGACGCAGGGTACTTTCACTAGGGGATAGTCAGTTATCCTAAGATACTTGACTGTAATGTTTGATCTTAATATGAGTTAATTAATTTGAATCACCCCACTGAAAATTTAATGAGTCTTAAAGTCAACTGGGCTTCTTAAGACTGTGCCACAATGAAAATGGCCCCTGATTTCTGTCTCACTCTGTCATTATGCATCGCTCCCCTGTCTAACTTTGAACAACTCTTCTCTAACTCTTGACCATCAGTATTGATGATGATTCATAGGATTTGTCTTGTCTTTGTTCTTATTCTGGCACATGAAAAAGGAGCTGTGACATCTTATTGTCAGTACAAATACCAAAATAATACTTTTCTGATGATTTTACTTTTTACAGAAACCTTTTTTCTCCTTTAACAAAAATAATCACACACAATTTTAAAGAATAGTTTTATGTCTCATTTCTCTTCTGACCTCTTCTGGTTGAAGGTTTCATGTCTGTTGCACCTCTGTCCAGCATCACTGTTGGGTTTGGTCTGAAGTGTTATGTTTTGAACCTGTAACCGCACCCAACAGTGATGTGCAACTGCACTCAACAGGTGTGAACTTCAACCGCTGGGGGTCAGAAGAGAAATGAGACATAAAACTATTCTTTAAAATTGTGTGTGATTATTTTTGTTAAAGGAGAAAAAAGGTTTCTGTAAAAAGTAAAATCATCAGAAAAGTATTATTTTGGTATTTGTACTGACAATAAGATGTCACAGCTCCTTTTTCATGTGCCAGAATAAGAACAAAGACAAGACAAATCCTATGAATCATCATCAATACTGATGGTCAAGAGTTAGAGAAGAGTTGTTCAAAGTTAGACAGGGGAGCGATGCATAATGACAGAGTGAGACAGAAATCAGGGGCCATTTTCATTGTGGCACAGTCTTAAGAAGCCCAGTTGACTTTAAGACTCATTAAATTTTCAGTGGGGTGATTCAAATTAATTAACTCATATTAAGATCAAACATTACAGTCAAGTATCTTAGGATAACTGACTATCCCCTAGTGAAAGTACCCTGCGTCTTGGCATGCAGGGTCACTCGTGACTGTGGTGTTATGACTTAAACTGTTGGTTGTAGAGAGGAGAGGGAGATAAGGTGTCAAACAAAAAAAAGAAAGAGGGAAACTCACTTTTTCACATTGGCTTCTCCATTAGGAATCCTCCTCAGCTTCTTCTTCTTCAGTATCTTGACAGCCCTGCGACAAAGTGTCTCTGAGTCCAGCATCTCTTTCACCTTGCCATAAGATCCCTCCCCTAGCAGATCCCCCATCAAGTACTTTCCTATCAGCTTTGCCCTCTTCCTCCGTGGCTGGTAGATCACCTCTGTAGAGTCAATACGGTGAATGAAAGTATCCATCTCCATCAGTTCATTTTCATTTAGATAGTCAAGATGATGCAGATCC
>BRZM01001084.1:0-58057 GCA_033238685.1 Lates japonicus | reverse complement strand
GCTAGTCCACTGTTATTAGAGATACATGAAATCAAAATTATGTTTTAGGTTCAATACACCCCACACCTGCAATATTCAACTACTGGTGTCAGTTTACTGGTAAAAACTACTTCATGAAGATCAAGGATATTTCAAGTAGATCTGTAATGTTATATATAAGGAGAAGGATACAAAAACATTTCCAAATTCAGTGTCTCAGTAAGGAGCAGTACAAAAAGTCCTTGAGAAGGCCACTAAGAGGTCTGTAATGACTCTGAACAGGGCTCCAGGGTTCCACCAGCTGAGATGGCTAGACTCTGTGCAGCAGCAACTGTTGCCCCGGTTGAAAAGAAATCTCACATGACTGGTTAGTGTTTGCCAGAGAAGGCAGAGGGTAAAATAAGTTGCAAAGGGAGAGAAATCTGGAGGAAAAGCCAGTGCTTTTGAAGAAAACTGTGACTAACAAGACAACAACAACAAGCTTTATGTTTGGGTTCCTCAAAAGCTCCCTTAAAACAACTGTGCTAATATCCTAGAGTGGCCAAACCTAAATCAAGACCATAGTCCAATCCTGAGTTTGTGGTTGAACCTCAAAAGTACTGTTCGTCATGGTCCTTGTGTGACTTGACAGTGGCTGAAAAAGACAGACAGAAGAATGGAGAAAAACTACTGCATCTGAGATGTGCAAAGCTGATACAGACTATCAACACATCAGCGTAGACTCATAGTTTGTTTTTTGTTTTTTAAATCTTGGCTTCACTTATATTTTTGGGCTAAAAGCTGGCTGTAGTACACACTAGAGGTTGTTTCACTTTACATTAATAAGAGCCACAGCAGCGTTTCCTTGATGTGTGAAATTGGTTTGTGTTTCTGTACTTTTTTCTTTCTCTACATCTGTATCACTTGTTGTGGAGTCCTCGCTATTTCTCCACCTGAGAAGCGGGATTCCTCAGCCTGTGAAGGCTTGTCTGTGTATGTGGATGCCATAGCAGCCCCTGCCTCCCCTAACACAGCCTCTGTTCAGCATTCTGTCTGCCAAACACTTCCCTGCTTTTCAGGGTTGCCATGGGGCGGGTGTGCTCATACTGGCATTGATCGAGTAATGCCACTCCTGTTTCTCTGACAACACCCCAAAGCATGCACTTATTTGGAATGACAGGAGTGCACATGGACCTTTTCGTGCCCTAGAGGCAGCAGCCCGTGGACAACACAGTGTGGATACAGATTTTGATCAGTAGTTTATGCTGCTCACTGTGTGCCACTGTGGCTGCCGTGTCGCTGGTCGTTGAAATCACTTTGGGCTCTGCAGTCTGGGGCCTTGAACACTAGCGTCCACATCGGCACACATTTGAACTCAGACTGCAGATGGACTGCAGCGGTCCTGTGCCTTCGGCAGAAGCGCACTCCGTTTTATGATTAGTTTTATGAAACAAGCAGCAATGAGTGATGCAGATGCAATGAGTTTGCTACATTTTCAGCCATATCATCTGCATACTGTTCAGCTGAGTAGCAGAGATGATATATATGAAGAGGCTATTTAAGCCTCACCATATTTTTATCATAACTGTGTTTCGGCGATGCGTGACGGCAGTGTCTTTTACCAAGCGCGGTGATGCAGAAGTAACTCGCGTGTGTTGTCAACTCGTGTGCAAGTGAGATACTGACTAGGCCCAGAATATCCATTTATTCAGTAGGAAGGTTGTGTATAAGGCAGAGGACTGAGCTCATAAACTGCAGGGTGATCTGGGACGTGGGCTCAAAGTTTTTTATTTTTGCAGTTGTGGCCGGTAAAGAGAAGACTGATGATACCTGAGCTCTGTAGGGGCCATGAGTTTTATTTATTTCACAACACAGGCGCACTCTCTTTACAACTCTGACCTGATACATTCGTCTTGTGTGTTTACTGGAGGATGGGAAAATCTGTTCCCACAGGAATAAAAATTTAATCTATTCTAAATGCATTTAGAGGCCAAAGTTTGTTGTGATAGTTTCTCCTGACTAAATGTGCAGTGTTCATGAAATGGTAAAGAGATAACTGAGCTGTGAGTCATGATGTCAGATACATGGCAGTGGTGCTGCTAACTGTGTTTTAACATGGAGGAGAAATTAATTCAACCAAGCGGACTATCTTTAGTGAAGGCAAGCATTTTTGAATTTATAATCTCCCCAAGAAGAACAGCTCAAACTATATACGGGCTTGCAGGCCACAGTTTTCAGGTCTTACTTCAGTGGGCTTTTACATTATGTATACAGGAAAGGTTTTAATCATGTAGTTCTCACTGAAATATAGTATTTACAGAGAATAAGCGTGTGCAAGCATGAAGATTTTATTTTTTAAAAACAATTGGGCTGCTGGCTTGTGCAATAATATAGGCAATGCAGCAGTGAGACAGAAATAGTAAATGGTGATGTTTCACTCCCTTACTAGCTAAAGTTTGCGGAAATACAAGTGCTACCACCCTATAAACTGACGGACTTGATTTTAATCTAATCACAAAATTCCCACCAATGCTATAGATAAAACCTTAGTATTTCCTCTGTGTGTGTGTGTAGTATGTCGAAGTCTGGTTCATACTTTATTGCTCTTTCCATCAGATCCAAATTCATTAGTGTCCCCACTCACAGCTCTCTGATGAATGTTGCCCCAGGTCTCCTAGAGCTTTGCCATGCTGCTGATTTAATCCTCTCCTCCTCGGGTAGCGAAGTGAGCTGTCCAGGTTATCTGTCTTTATAATGAGACTGGTGTAATTGACTGCTGCAGCACTTCACCAGAGCAGTTTGTTTTCTTTTGGTGGATGTGTGTTTGTTGAAGTTGGGTTCAGCTAACAAAATCAAACAATATTAATAACACATTAACCTGGATAGTAATCTCTGAACAAATCCCTGAACAATATCAGCTTTAGTGTTACTGTATTTTTGTCCAGCCCTGTTTTCTTTAATTCATTTGATTTGGTTTCATAGAGAGAAAAAAGAGAAGCATGAAACAGCAACAACTAGTGAAATGATTTGAGTTGCCGTTAAGTAACCAACTTAATAGAAATGCCAGTAATGAAACCAGTAAATGCTCCTGTGCTCATGCTATCAGTGCCATATTAGTGCTGGTGTGCTGATGTATGACACCTGACCTTTAGCCTACATTCACCTTTTTGAAGACCATATTAAATGATGCAGCACTCCCTCTGCTACATCATTGTCTGTTGCTAACTTAATGTTTTCATGTTATCTGTTTGTTTATAGGGAGATTCAACTGCTAAGAAGACTCCAACACAGAATGTGATTCCAGTTGGTGGTGTCCTCTAGCGAAGAAGCAGAAAATATATCCTGTTGTGCATATGGTCGATTTTTTATAGTGGATTATTTCAGTTTGTAAATGTCTTTTGTGAGGTTGTTCATACCTGCATATTCCATTATCACCTTTATAATAGGCTCACTTTATTAAAGGATCTGTTTGTTGGTTTGGCAAATCCCTTGACTACTGACTTGATATATGGTGATGGGTATTGCGTTTGCATCAGGATGCAAGGAAATGCTGGACAGCGTCCCAGAAAGGTTTCCAGTATTTCAAACTCCAGTAAGTCTCTCTTCTCCTCTCTCATTCTATTCTCCTCTTTCTCCTGCTCCTCTGTGCTATATTTAGTCTGAGCCTCTCTGCAGCCTTTGCTCCAAGCCTAAGTTTAGATCAAGACTGCAGGGCCATTACTGTTAAAAGCCTTGACCATAGATTGTGTAGATGTGGTCTCTGCCCGGGCTTGATCTGACTAAGTACCAAGTGATGAGGCTCATCTGACCAGAGTGATAGAGGTGTTTGGCAGTGCTAATTGCTTATTGTTCATCCGGTATATTACATTTCCACTCCTCAGCCTCTGTTTTCCTCCTCTTGCAGGTACTTTTGCCCAACTCTTAGATGGCCTTGAATATTTGCACAACCAGAATAGTTCACAAAGACATTAAACCAGGAATACTGCTGACCACAGGCAGGGCACTTAAAATCTCCGACCTGGGAGTAGCAGAGGTGGCATACGCTGCCACGATAATGTTGTTTACTGCCAGATTCCTTTGAAATTTTTTTCTTTCCCATAGCTACTGGGTTTCAACAAATTATTATTACAAATTCCTGTCTGCTGTCCTGCTAATTGTTGGTGGTTTGGAATATATGGGCTACTATATAGTTTACACATAAAAGTTGGGATTTTGTGCACCAGTGGCTCGATTATACACAAAAACAGGTCAGGTACTGTCAATAGGTTGTTGCTTTTAAGCTTTAGTACATGAAGTGTTTCTGTAGAAACAGTTTCTGTATTAGTGTATCATGGAGTGTCGAATGTTTCCTCTACTATGTGGCAGAAATGGATGAGTGTAAAATTAAATTTGCTTCCTTCCTTGTGGTTAAACAGACTTGAGAAACACTATCATACTAATCATCTACGCTATGTATTTTCAGGCGCCGCATTTGCAGAGGATGACACATATGCGCACCAGTCAGGGCTCTCCGACTTCCAACCTCCAGAAGTTGCTGTGGACTGGACACCTTTCAGGTTTAAAAGTAGACATTTGATTTGCTGGTGCTAACACTGTGAGTAGTCGATCAGAAAGTTTCACAAGTCGAGGCAGCTTATTTCTTTACATTTTAAAGGTTTAATTTAAATTTTTCATTTAATTTTAAAATTATTTTAAATTCTCTCACTCGTCCTTCTTTCTGAACAGAGATTCTGTCATACACAAATCACTTAGGAAAACACCTTAGTGATTTATGATCATTTCTCTGTGTGTTTGTCATACATTGCCGCGACTATATATATACCTTTTATACTCTGTTCATCAACAAAGTGTTTCCTGCTACTGGTCATTTTGGCAAAAGCTTTAGATTTTGGAAAAATGAATAAACACACCTAGGAGGTCTGATGAGGACTGACAGGTAATGGTATGTAGACATGTTATACTGTTTGCCATAGCTATGGTTAGAACGATCGAATATCACCAGAAAAGTCTGAATTCACATATAAATGGTTGGATAGTCACTGTAATGACTATCAGTGGTGTCCCAGTTGCCAAACACCAGTATTTGTTGACATCTTCTTCTTTCCATTCAGATACAACGACTAGCAGTCTGTATCCATTTGGGGGGACAACATCTCGCTATTTGAGAACATTGGAAGGGAGACTACACTATTCCACGGTCGGACCTCCTCGCCGGACCTGCTGCGGGGTTGGTGTTGTTCAAGAACTCAGTCTTTGCGTGGGGAGACTGTCAAAGTGTTAGCTGGTTACATACCTAGACTGTGGGGGCAGTTCATGGGTCACTTTGCAGTGTCCATTGAATGTTATAGCTCTGACTGCGTCATGTCATCAGAAATGTTATGCAGTCATTTAACAATGGTACTGACAGGTTTACAGCGAAGCATGTTTTTTATTATTATTATAAATCACGAGGTTTTGTAGCATCCACCGAAAAGAGAATATTGGATGGAAAAACTTTGAGATGAAATCGTAGGTATCCAGTGAGTAAGTCCCCTGCCAGTTGCTCTGTGATCTTTCCTGCGTGTGTCAGTAGGTGGTCCATGACATTGAGAGTCGCTGTGACTTCTCAGCAGGCAGGAGCTTCCTCCAAACTGGGAAATCCCTCCAGCTGCTGACATGGTTCCATTGATCCTGGAATGACAGCAGAATACTAAACACTTCATAGTGAGGCATTTCTTTTTCCCAGAGTGGAATGCCGCAATGCCTCTACCTCCTTGGTAAAAACAAAAAAAAAGAGTCAAGAGGTCTTTATAGTCAAACTTATAATGACTGTGGCGGCAAACTAACGCCCTGTAAAATCAAAAAAGAATGCTAGGAAGATTATGTTTGTACTAACTAAAAGACCCATTTAATAGAGAATGAAGTACTCAGTAGTACTGTAGCCTATTATCCAGCTTTGCTAGCTGCCCTTTTGTAAAATGGACCACTACTCACACTGGCACCTTAACATGGGGGATTTTACTTCTACATTTGAAATTACTTGGTGTCAAGTGAGGTGTTTGAACAATGTCTCTGTCTACAGTTAATCAAATGTTTAACCATGAATAGGGAAAACATGCTATACGCTGTTACAACTCATCAGACCTCATCCCATTTTGTGAGAGAGTGTAGCGTCTGTGTGTGATATTGTAACACCTAGAGATAGTGGGTCCATAATTACATGGTCACAGCTGGCTGATGCCACAAAAGGTGTCCTTCAGCAGTATAGCAGCTACTATCAACCTCTGCATGCCCCTCTCTCCTACTGGGAGACAATTACATTATTAGGTCTGGATAGGCACTGCATCACTGCTGCCTTATCACACAACCTGCTTTTCCCACAGATTCCCATACATTATGATAATTAAGTTACAAATCTTCATTACATTGGTACATCTGTTATATTCTTCATATTGATGTTTCCTTACTGTCCTCATTGGCTCCCTTAAGCCCCATGGGATGCCTTGACACACAATGATGAATGAGATGATTGCATTAGTGTATTCCTCGAACAAGTTTATAGATCTCTCTGCCGTCAGCCCAGCCCTCCTTCTTTTCCCCCAGTTTATATTAAATACTCCACAAGAAAAAGATGTGAGTGGAGGAAACTGTTGAGGTTGTTGTGATTAAATTGACCTTTTACGCATGTTTTTCAGGAATGCTTGATGCGATCCTGTGAAGAGGTTTTCCATACAGAACATTAAACCTTACAAGTGAGTGATTCACTAAATAATATTTGTCATGTATAACATGATGGATGAGATCCTTTACATATATCTTGTTGAGCTCTAGAATGATCAAATGCATTAAAATGAAAAAGAAAATATGCGAGACTCCAGACCTACAGGAAACCTAGTGAAAGGTTGATCTATTATTTACAACTGAGTGCGTAAAGAAACACCTCCGATCTGAGCCCCTGTTTCCCATCCCTACTTAGCGCAGAGCAGGGACCCTTGGAGGAGTATGTGGTGGTGCCCTACCTGGAGGACCTGCTGCAGCTACGGAGGAGGGGCGATGGCGAGCTCTATGACGGAGAGGACGAGATCGCCACTCAGGACTTCACAGTGCCAGGTAGAGTGAGAGTTCAGACAACTCTTGCAGCTTCATAGGTTGTTTTGTTGATTGTAAATCTCATTATTGTTTGTCTCATTTTGTTTTGGTGAGTGCTTTCTTTGACTAGACAAGATGGTAGCTGTCTTTTTATCTGTTTGTTGTCTCATTGTTAGCTACTTCCTCCCTCTTGTACAACAGACTGGTTATCCTTTTCAAGAAAAACATTACTGTATAGTTTAATATTACCCAAACTACAACTGCAGTTCTACATCAAGCCACCTCATTGAGAGTCAAAGTGTGGTTAAAATCTGAACTTTCATCAACTCCAAAAATAAATGGCTGGCAGCTGGCCTGTGATAAAAACCATACATGGTACTATTTGGTAGTTTCTATTGGCTCTGTTTCTCTCATCGTTCATACTCTTCTCACTGAAGCTTCTTACATCTGTTCACCAACTTCGCTTTTTTAGATGATTGGAAAATCCTTGGATTCTGGTTCAGACAAAACTAAAATGTTGCTTTTTTGAATTATGTCTTTAAATATATATATATATATATATAATATCCTGCACATAATTCAGCTGTTTTTAATTATCAGATGCTGTGTTTTTATATACCTTACCTGTTACTTTATTTCAGTTCTTCTTAAATACTTACTAAAACAGGTAAATAAAAGACAAGTTGCAGTTCTTAAGTCAGTGTACCAAATGATCAGAGATAATAAAACACTTTCTACTGTATGCGATAAAGGAATTCAATAAGTTTCCCGTTAATTTCATTCCAATTTTCAGCTAACTTTGTGTCCATGTTAGCTAATTTTCTGTTGGAGGGGTTGTTGTGTTTTAGTTTGCCTCACCAACTGTAGTGATGATCATCCATCACTAATATCATTTTCAGTCAACACAAAGTTGCGGTACAGCATTTTCACAGTGATCAAATAATTATTTTGGATTTTTTTGTTGTTACTTCACATGGACACACCAACTCGTAAAGCTGCATTAATCCACACACTTGTTGCAGTTTCTCGGTCGGTATCTATCTGGAATCACTAAAAAAGCTGAAGGCTGATTCACAAACAGTCCTTTTTGGCTCTTGAAACAAACAAATCCTGTTTTCTATCATAGTTTTGAATGCTGAGGCGTTTCTTGTTGTGAACTATTATTAATACGAACTCAACCAGAGTGTTTTTCTGTCTTGGGATGAATAGGTAATGACAACATCACTTTATTTTTGATTTAATTTGTTCCCCAACTCTGCTGATCTTTTTCCCCTAATTCAGATCCTTTATCTGTTGCTAGGCAACAACCGACAATAATAAATCAGTAGTGGTGGGATCTATCAGTAATTGCTTACCAAAACCAAATGGAGCTGCAGAATGTGAATGAAAGCGATCTAAAATAGTCAATTGAAATGGTTTGGTGTGGGAGTATGAATGGTTTTCAGGTTCACTCCTACACATGCTGAGCTCTGTTGCTCACAGGATGCTTCATATGAATGAAATAATAAGCGTGTGGTAAATTAAACAACAGACTTGTCCTGGTGTTTCCGTCAAAGGAGAAACCCCATCTCACGCCTCTAATCTTCTCTCCTGGAAATCCGCGGTTTTACAAGCGTAGAACTCATTTAAAGTTTCACATAACTGCAGCTTGGCGATGCGGACACACACACACACCACACCTGCACTTGGGAAATGAGCAGTTACACTAAGGTTAAAGGCCTGTTTTCATCGCTGGATTTCCTGTTGTTGTGGGTTACCATATTTCTCATGGTTATCTGACCTGACATTTAGCTGGTTTTGCTGACAAATTAGCTTTTTAAAAGGTCCTTGTTTAAAAAAAAAAAAAAGCGTGTTTTACAGTTTTACAGCAGCAGGTTGTGGTAATTTCCTTCCATGTTCACTACCATCGTGCACGCTCATGCCTTTACCTCACACACGATCAATAAAGCAACGCTTGTGTCAGCACCTGTGTGGAAGTGTGATGGATTTGTTTTGGACCCTGTGTGTGTGTGTGTTTTGAGGACAAGTGGCCGAGGAACATCGGGATCAGGGGATCGCAGACCACAGTCCAGCTGTAGCCAAGCCAGTTTGTGTGAACGGGACAGGGGTTCTCTCTGAACAGCAAGGCCAAAGCCGAACGTCGATCCTCCTCCTCATCGAACCCCTCACGCAAAGGAGTCTCCACAGCCAGCAAGATCCGCAAGCTCTCCACCTGTAAACAGCAATGACCCCCCCCCCTCCCCTTCCTCCCTTGGCGACAGCCCACCTGGTGAGTGTGTAGACTGTTAACTAAAGCTGGTACTTCTGAAGGACACTTTCTTATACCGTAGAGAGAGGAGGAAGATTACAATAAACAGAGGAGAACAGGTGCAGCAGATGCAGATCAAAAGATTGAGGGATGAAATGAGAATGTGTTAGAACAGGCAGAGACGTAGAGATGAGTATCAGGCAGGAGGAGGAGGAGGAGGTGGAGGAGGAGTGGAAGGGGAAATCAGGGAGGGGAGAGAGAATCTGTGTTGATATTCAGCGAGCAGTGCTCTGACTCACCACCGCTACCCAGGCAAACACTTTCCTATACAGTCATAAAAACTAGATCTGGACTGGGCCGGTCTTGAGAGCGTCACTTGTCTGTTTTCTGTAAGGTTTTATCTAAAGCATAATCTTCCAGGGGTTCATCAATGGACCGCATTCAGGCGAAGCAAGTGGGGCAGATTTAGGCTGCGAGCATACACACAAATTTAACAGGTTGTCGTCCTCTCTTTCCAGTTACCACCCACAGTTTGCTCTTTCAGTCTCTCGCACATACAAACCACTCACGGTGCGAGGCTGTTTGTCATGGCTGCAGTGCAGAGGAGATGCTGTGTATTAATTTGTTCAGGCGATGACTCACCCTGGATGAGATAAAGTGGGCTGTGGGATGTTTGTCTCTGTCTGTCTCACCCCGTCGATGAGTCTCTGTGTGTTAACAGCACCAGTTAGTACTTGTCTTGTAAAGATTCTCTCAAACTGTTGAGTGTTATCTCAGTGAAACTTTAGCTCACGGTACATGTTGAGATCAACTAAAAATAAAACTCAAGAGTCCGCCAAACGTCCGTTTAAACTCTGTCGTCTGTCTCTGTCCCCCTCAGGTTTACCTGTCCCCCTCCCTCTGTGTCTGGAGTCCTCACAGTTGTGAGAGAAACCTGCTGACGTTAATGCCCCCATACCTCCTTGGACCACTGGCCTGCAGAGTCTTTTGAAGATGCAGTATGAGTGACGGGGAGGAAGAGGACAGCATGAAATGTTCTTTTTGCTCTGAGACTGAGGCACTGGCTGTGAAGATGGTGTTTTTTTTCCCTCCTATATTTTGGCTCCTTTCAGCTCCTGTCATCCTCTTCTGTCATCTGGTCATTTCTTCCCCCCCCCCTCCCCCCTCCATCCTGTCATCCTCTTTTGGAGGGCCAAGTGTTGCACCGGACGTTATAAACACCATCACCCCTGTACCCCCATCCATCCACCCCCTACACCCCACCTTCTGTTTCTTTGACTACCTTTGTTTTTACAGAACCCTAATGGCAGTTTTTAAGACACATTGTGATGTGTAAAAAATTAAAGAGAAAAAAAAAGATGACAAAAGTTATGAATAATTCTATATTTAAATCTATGATGAGAATAATTATGATAGTACTCTACTACCACCAACATAAAAACTGCATGCTGTACAGAGCTGGACGAAAGGGAAAGTGCTTGATTTGTGGACAGACTGACAGACTGAAGCCTTGAGATCCACCGCTGACCTGTTGGGGATTTTTGATTTCCATTTAGGTTTTTGTTTCTTTTTCTTTTTTCCAATGAATATTTTTTAATTATTATTTATATAAAATATGTCCCAAACAGGCTGTTTTGTTGAATGATCCTTTCTGTTTAACTTGAGTTGAGCATATTTTTGTTATGCAATACAACTCAGTGGTTTATGTTTTGTTTTTGTTTATTATTATTATTATTATTATTTTGATTATTTTTACGTGTCCTTTACAAGCACACACTCTGAAAGGAATGCTACATTGATCTTTCTCTGTTGTCTGCGACCAGTTTGTAGTCAGATCCTAGAATACCAAGAGCCGATGCTGCTCAGCTGCGAGCGATGTGCCGTCACAATCACCCAGTCGCCTGTTTTCCAGAGATGCTCTTTGTTGCGCCGATCCCATCAGCAGGAGCCAGCCCCCCCACCCTTACGCAGCGAGTCCCATCATCAGCTCCTCGCTGGGAATAGATCAGAAATGTATCAGGTGAGTCACAACTCCAAGGGAGGGAGAGAGCAGCGCTTCCCACGTCAGCAAGGTCGACAGAGAGGTTCTCCGTTCGACAACACAACACGAGGAGGAGCAGCGTGGTGAGGGTGAAGAGACGCCTCGCATTAACAGGCTGCAGAACATTTCAGCAGCGTGATTAGTATGTGAGGACACACTTCAGGTTCTCATGGAAATGATTCTGCTGTTTTGACAGGTTCACACAGTACATCAGGTTATGTGAATCACATTACAACAGCATAATATCACGAGCAGGGAAGTCACTCATTTCTTTCCCCTTTTTTTTAATTAAGAAAAATGTTCAGTCCAAAATGAGAATTTGCGTCAGTTGGTCCCACATGGTCTAGCCTTTGTAAAGGCTGCAAGACATTTGAATTTTCTGCACTACATTTTATAATAAAGCAGGTGGTTCACCATGAACAAGGACAGACACATGAGTTTCCTAATATACACACATACAGTACACATGTCGCAGCTCAAACCCAAGTCTGTGAAAGAGAAAGGACAAGCTGCCATCGGAGTTTGCCAGGTGGCATTCTTCATCACAGTATAACCTGCAGCAGGGCTCTCGTGATAAGAGCTCTGCTGCAGGTTCATTTGACATAAATGCAAAACAAATAATTACACTCCAATCCATACTGGGGGAGAGAGAGAGTAGATAGAAAGCAGTTCAGTCTGTGAGATCTCATGACACATAAAACCCTAAAATCATTTCCAGATTAGATCAGCTGCAACAGTTAATTAATCTTTTAGTTGACTGAGGAAAACTGAATATGCAGCAGTTTTCATAATGGATTAATCATTTCAGCAGTTTATCAGTCAAAAACTCCAACCGTTCTTTGGTTGCAGGTTCTTTAGTGCAAGGATTTGCTGCTACTCTGTCTTTTACGTCAAACATTAGGTATTGTTGGGTTTTGTAGTGATTGATCTGACAAAACAAGACAGATTGAACCTGAAATTTCTTTCGTGACCTCAGAAACAGTAATTTGACAGAAAAAGAAGTAAACTCTCAAATCTCACACTCAGAGGATGGAGTTTTCTCAGACTGAGGAAGACCATGAGGTGCAGTTGAAAGTTCTCCAAAATGGTAGCTAGTGGACAAGATTTTTATTTCTTTATTTCATCACCTTTGTGTGAGTGTTTTTTAACCAATTTGAGACATTTTAGACTAATAATCTCGAATAATCAGCAGATTAATCAATAAAGAAAATAATCTTAGTTGTAGCTCTACTGTAGATTTAATCCTGACGTAAAGAATACTGCTTCATTTTTTCTATTTTTTCTCTGTGTCAACACATTCTATGAAAAAGACAAAAACCAACAACCTTCTCACTTTCCTACCCTGTCTGAGGTTCTCAGTCTCATTCCCATTGGTTCCCACTGAAGAAAAAACCATTGAAAACAGGTCACATTTATTTCCTTAAACAACTGGGTACTGTAGTTTTTAGCAACTGTTACTCAAAAAGAAGTAAGGGGGGTGGGGGACTATTTTCAGCTGTGGATTAATACACATTTTGTTCTCTAGTGCTTAGCTCTATGACACACAGTAATAAACTATACCAGACTTTAGCTACATATACCTACTAGATTGATCAGTTTATTGTTAGTTTTGGTCTTTTCGTGGGATTTGTTGACAATAATAAAAATACAATCTAGTATATTCCTTTATGCTGGGATATGGGAGTAGACAATGCCACTGCTGCTCAGTTTCAACTTCCACTTTCACAGCCTCAACTCTCTTCTCACTGGACCATCTGTCTAAAAACCCGAGAGGCTCCAATGTCAGTCACTTTAAGTATCATCTGTCAGTCTCCCCCACAGCAGAGTCCCAGTAGTGATACAACACTCCACCGGAGCCCATGGATACAACTCCTTAATTGTGATGCATAACGGGCAGATGACTAACTGATATCCTATAAAAATGGATGAAATATGAGTATAAAAATGCTTGATGCATGTATCTTCAACAGCTGTGTTGGCTGTATATTCTGGGTATCCCATCTGTTTTTCCTTTTACGGTATAGTGTGCTATCTCTAGATCTGCTTATATGGTGTTAAAGAAAGAGAAGTCTGCAAGCACAAAACTGTCATAAGAATAATGTTTTTCTTTAACTTGGTCAGCGTTGTTCTTCCAGAACCAGAATGCCAAATACAGACACAACAGCTCTCACATATACATGTACCCTAATGGTGATAAAGACAAGAAGGACACTTGAGGAGGATATAGTTTAAAAATGAGAGAAATGGGTGACAGAAACTCCATTGTTATCTTTCTTCCCATCAAAGTGCTTTTTGTTTTAAAGTTCAACCTGTACAGTATTCACATATACGTTGTTTGGACATACAGTATCATGCTGAAAATTCACAGTTAAGTCTGAAAATATTTAATTTTTCTAAAGATGGATCTTTATCTTCGAAGCTAATGTAATGAATGCATTAGATTTTAAGAATCATTACCAATAAAAAGGGGCATCACATGTCACATGGTGTCACAGTGAAAATTAAGGTCTGAATGGAAACACTGGAAGAGACTGGCTGTCCAGAAGGTACTTCTGTCCTTTAGAATATATCTGTGTGATGATGTATGGGTTATCAGACCATATTTATTTAGAAGATTTGTCCGAGTATAACAGGCAGCTGTCGAGGCCAGAGATTGACCCAGTATCTAACACATGATGATGTTTGAATTGCTGCAGACCGTTTTGTTCAAGTCTGTGGTCTGTACGCAACGGATCTGAAATAAAGCTAATGAGGAAAATGATGTTGCCAACGGGTTATATGGGACTGAAGCCAGGTGAGGCTGCGTGTGACACGGTAAGCACACGTTCCGATCCTCCCTGGCCGAGCTTCTCTGTGCTGCGCAGGCCGCCGTAGAGCCTCTCTTCAACTGACGCAACCAGTTTGTCTGCTAAGCTGCCCTCTTCCTGCAGGGAAACCTCTGATAGGATAGCTTGACTACTGTTGTTGTTTCTGTTGTCGACTTTTGGATCCATGTGGCTCGATTGTGCAGTCACAGTGGTCAAAGACTGGCTAGTTGTACTTTCTGTGTCCTTGTCTGTAGAGTCTTGGCAGCTGCTGCCCTCTCCACCTGACCCTGCACAACAAGAGCTGCTCTTTTTTGGATCTGTGTCTTCAGATGTTTTGTCGGCTGCACTTTCTATAGCATCCCCTGCAGCTCCTTCACTTGATGGATCTTTGTTCTCCACATTCTCTTTGGCTGCATCCTCGCAAGCTGCAACCTCGCTGGCCTCTTCATCAGCAGCACTCGCAATGCGTGACAGTGTGCTGTGATATCTGGTGTCCAGAGGGTAACCGGCACTGTCACCCCTTCTCAGCGGACTAAACCTCTGCCTCTCTAAAGATGGGGAGTACCTACCCCCAGTGCCTGACCCTGGGTCACTGTATTGTTTGTGTCTCTGCCACTGCTTCCGTAGGTGAACTCTGGAGCGGTGCCTGGAGCGCAGGGGAGAGTCCTGCTGGTCGAACCGGGGATCATGACGGAGGAACTCGTTGAAAAGAGCGTCTGTCTTCTCATCAATGCTGTAGTCACGGCGGCGGAGGCGAGGTCTGTGAGGACTCGAGGGTTGTGGGATCGGCTTCATTAATGGAGACATCAGCTGTGATTGTGAGTCTGGAGGTTTCTGAGGATGAAGGGATTTCAGAAGTTGATATGGTTCTTGAAGGGTGGGAGACTGGTTGCCAAGTTGAGATCTCTCCTTTAGTTTCTCCTCTGCCTCTGTGCAGTCTTTCATCTCGTCCTCCAGCTCCTCCTGGAACAGCTTGGCCTCGATGCTCTCACACACTGAACCTTTTCTTCCAGAGCTGGTGAAGAACAACCTTCTCTCTGATGCTGTCTTCCCTCTTGGGGCTCCAGGAGTCCCAAAAAGCCGCATCTCCTCAGGGGCCCTGGGTGGGGCTTCAATAGAGGCATAGCCACTGTCCATTTGAAGGAGCTTGCGGTTACCTGCCTCACCCTCTCCTCCAGCTCCACCTCCCATCTCACTATCCCCACCTGACGCCCCTCTGATCCCTCCCTCCAACACCTCTCCCTCCCCCTCTCCTTCAGGGTCATCATCCAGGTCTTGGGACAGGCAGCTGTCCAGGCCAGAGCGAGCTCCTGCACCGCCTAAGGATGAGACGCTGTCGGCATCACTGCGGATAGACTCCCGATCTGTGCTGCTCTGGTCTGAGGAGGCGTATTGCTCCAGAGAAGCTCGCAAGCTCCAAATGTCTCTGTACAGGGAGTGAGGGGCCTCCGAGCTCTCCTGGCGAACCATGAAGGAAAGAGATGAGCCTGAGTCAGCCCGTCGCCTACCTTCCGCTCCCAACACCACATCTTCTCCATCATCTACCTCAGCCTCATTCTTTTTCCTCACATCTGCTGTCATGCCCTCCACCTTTGTGTCTTTAGTTTTCCTCAACATGTCTTCAAACCTTTCTTGAATCGCAGCTTCGTCTTGTGTGCCGAACAAGTCGTCATCCTCTGTCGATTCTAGCTTGACTCCCGCTGCTTCTGCTCTTACAGATTCACCAAATTTTGTTTCTTTCTCTACTCCTATTCCATTGGTTGTGGCCTCCTCTTGCCTCTGGGCACGACAGTCATCTGTTGGCAGACAGGGTTCCTCTCTCCTGGTGCCACCTACCTCCTCCATGGCCTCGAGTTTCAGCCTGCACAGGTAGAGAACAGACAGTTAATCAGTAATTCTGGGAATTTTTAGGGTGCAAGTCATGCAGGATTATGTTAAGGGATATACCTGCTGAGGACGTGGTGTGTAGTTGGAGGGTGAGACAGAGACTCTGCAGAGAGGGACTGGAGGCCACTGGTCTGGATGGGAGTGTGTGGAAAAGAGTCAATGATGTCATCTTGGAGAGGTAAGGTGTCGTCTTCGGTGTGATCGGTGGTTTCGCTTGCTGCTCTCTGTCTCTGGAAGGGCCTTCTCTTGGGCGATCCTGATGGTAATTCACATGAAAAGATAGCTGTCTACTTGATGCCCTTCATCTTGTCACATGTAGTTTTTTTAAATTCACATTCTGTTCTTTTGCAAAGTTAGATATTACCCGCAAATCAAATCACACTCGTCCATTTATGACATTTATCCAAACCTTTGGCATCCAGACTGGCAGCCCGGTGACTGCTGTCAAACTTCCACCTCCTGAAGTAAGGCCCCGCCCCCTCCAGACTGGCATGGCGCCGCAGTTTTGAGAAGAAATGTAGAACTGAAGTCTGGCCCGGAGCTTGAGTCAACTCTCCTCTTATCCCTCTTTCGCTCTCAGCCTCTCCCCTGTCCCCGATAGCCTCCATCTGACAGAGGAGATGAAGGGAGAGGAGGATGGAGGGAGGTGATGAGACATTTAGGAGGGGTTGAGGCAGACAAGCTGAGATGAATCGTGACGGGCAGAGGAAAAGACCTCAGGGGACAACAGTTTGTCATATTGTCACTCAGCTGCAGTGATGACTGATGTCACGGTGTATCAGTAAGTTTGAGCCTGTGGCAGCTCCTTTTCACAGCTCTGTGAGATGTGTGTTTATGTGTGATACAAGTGAATTAATCTGTACTGAGGAACCTATCTGTGCAAATGTATTACTATGGTATGAATGCAGGCTTACTGAGCTTTCAGCTTCACTGTAAAAAAACAAAAAAACAATTAGTGGTTTGCATTTTTTAAAATATTGTCTCAAGCAGGAACTAAAAGCATGATAAAAATGTCAGCTTTGACTTAAAACCTTTCTTATTTGTTGTATTTTGTTTTTTTTTAAACTAAAGTCACAGTAAAATTTTGACCTGATGATGGGTTAGATGAAAAGTCAGATAATCACCAAAGTTATTACAGTTCATCCTGAGGAAAACATAACTGTCTGTCCAAATTTCACTGCAAGTAATTTGCCAGTTCTTAAGAATACAAATGCCTAATTATCTCATTCTTATTATTATATTATTATCTTGAATATCATGGTTGCTCTGGAGGATCATCAAAGCCAGGCCAAAAGCATGGCTAAAAATGTAAAACTGTATTATGCAATGACCATTTAAAAATGTTCAATGTAAAGTGGAAAAAGGTGTAACTCACTGTCTGGGACCGCGTGTGCTGTGTTTTCATTGTTGATGAGGCCTGTCTGGGTCCCTGGTCCAGGATGATGGAGTGGTGTGGGTCTCCTGGCAGACCTCCACTGAGGCTCTGTCCCATCCAGTCAGGGACTCGTCTCTCGGTGGGCTGGAGAGAGAAATTGACAGGTTAGAGATGAGAAAACAAACCTGATTTGCTGTTTATGTGTGTTTGAAATACTCAGTCAAATTCAAATCTGCTGCAATGATTCAACCACAGAGATACATTTTACCTGGTAGATGGTGAGGGGCAGTTTTGGAGCTGCCGTCTCACTGATGTTGACGGTGCTGCTCTCTATTGAGTCACACTCCATGATGGTGAGGATCTTAAGGTCACACGGGGCTGGCGGCAGGTGAAGGTGGGTAAGCCGGGCCTTTTTCAGATGGTGGAAGTCTCCTTCAGTCAGAGTGTACCTGAAGAGGAAGATAAAGCATTCATTATCGAACAGCTTAAAGCTTAAGCTGTAGGACTTCACCTGTCGCTTAGATAAACTCTACCTGCGTCCTTTGTCCTGAGTCGTCTTCTCCTGTTCGTAAAGTGCAGATTCATTGAAGGAGACTCTGCGGCCCGTAGACCCAGTGGAGACAAATCTTTCTGACTCTCCATCGTGACAACTCGAAGCTGAGAGAGCATCTGATTCATCCAGGCGAATGGTGATCTCTGAGTGACAAAGAGGACAAGGACAAACCGAGGGAGAGAATTTTAGTGACGACAGCGGACCAGAATACGTCTATATGCTGTATAAACTTAAAAAATACGCAGCTCTGACCTTGGGTGGGCTGAGAATCTTCAGCATAAGTGGTGTTTGTCTTCTCAGGGTCATCGCTGGCTCTGAAAGAGGGAAAGTAGTTTTGCTTTTTGTGCTCTCTCACAGAAACAAAAATGCCTCATCACATCACACGCTTTCATTTTCATATTCCTAACAGCTTTAATCCACTGCTGTCATAATCACATTGACTCCCTGTAATCCCTGTGTGTTTGCAGACCAGCGGGGGCCTGCCAATCCCACACAGTGTGTCGCTCAGCAGCCAGCACCCACCTGGAGTAGCGTCGTCCGCCCATGCAGCAGCGGTGACAGAAGAGGAGCAGCAGGGAGAGCAGGACCAGTGTCCCCCCGGCAAAAACACTCAGCAGCACCAACAGCAGCCCATAGTTCTCCACCTGGCCCGCTGACACGGGCACATCCTGACGGAGTGCAACCAGGAAAACAGGTTAGGACTGTTAGCAGTGGTACCTTTAGTCAGCACAACAATGTTCAAAACCCAATGCTGACACACTACTGTATCACCATATAAATTAGTTATGATCAACACCTTAGCAAATGAACACAGAACAACATCAGCCTTCATTTGGAGTTGTGACTCTGTTTTGGTCTCCACCCACTTCTGCAACAAATATCAGGCTCCTAAGCAGCTAAATACTTCACTGTGTTCAGTTTTGTAGTCTTTTAACATTCCCCAGTTTGGTATTATAGTATACCAACAAAATATCTGAGGATAAAATCACTTTCGAAGCCAACAACGATTTTATTTCTATAAAGATGGTGCAATGTTTTATACTTCCTTTACTGAGTCAACAAACCACTGGAAAACAATATGAGAGTGTGCTGTAGAGCCACACAGAGAGCTCAGGTTATTTTCCCGGACTCCAGCAGTCTTAGTGAGTTTCATTTGCCTCTATCAGGATGGAGGTTTTACCTCCTTTTTACTTCCTTTAAGACTAACAGGCCTGGAAGGTATGGTATTCTGTCCACTGTAGCACTGACTCTTTAAAGAAAATGTAATTTAGCCTGTTGTGAATTGAAGAAGACTGTCCTCTGGTTTCTGACTTCTTCTTGCTGCTCGCTCTCTCTTTGGAAGGTGGTGGCAGGTGAAGTTAATACTAACTGGTATGCTTGTCTATCTTTGCGTGTTTATTCCTGTTATTCATTGCTAAACCTTTTTGCATCCATTAGTCCGTTGAGTGGTTGTGGTCATATTGTCCTCAAGCCTTTGTCCCATCTCACCAAGCCTCAAAAACACATCCACACACATCAGTCAGTCACACAATCACTCCCCAACCCCACCCTAACTCCCCCTCCATTATGAGACACAACATAAAGTGGAAAGCTTATCCTCACTGACAAAAATAAAATATCAAAATCACACATATACAGGAAATATCAGCTGTGTCACTTCACACTTGTTATTGTTAATGTATGAGTTGCGCAACATCAGTTTCATTTCCACTGCTCGTATTCAGAGGACATAGCTGGAGCTCATAACTCATCCCTTTAATAGCACAATAAGGCAGAAGCTTACATATCTCTGTTGTCATGTTTTGTTGTTGTGAGCACGGTGGCTGCATTAGTTGTGCTGGGCCAGTAATTGATTCTTCTCCCTTTGAGCTTCGCAGGAATGAGGAATCTCTTTGTCGCATTACGCTGTCAGCTAAACGCCGTAATATTTAATAAGGAGTGGAATTAACACTGAAAGACTCTCTTAAGTCTTTTCCTCCTCACAGTGATTCTTATCCATACACACATGCTCATATACATCCTGCCTGCTCACACACATAGAGACAACACAACCACTCTTTTTCTCTACTCTCCCTGATTAATACTCTCAGTCTTGGCTGAGTGAGCCTGGGGATGCTAATCGAAACGTCAGCGAGACCCTTAATTCAATTTCCCAGCTCTTCTCAATGAGGGGGAAATGAGGCCTCCGCGGGCTAAAAATGGAAATCGGAGGAGGAGGAGGAGGAGGAGGATGTAGACGCACATGAGCAATCCCCACACCAGACTTTCCTGGCTCTTCTTCCGATGTCGACTTCAAAAGAGGGTGAAAATAATTGGGCTCTTTTCACCATCACAAATGGAATATTCATCTATCGCAACATTTTGCGTTATGCAATGTATGAAAATGTGAAAGGTTGTCGTCGTGCGCTGCTTTGGAGGGAAGACCGTGGAGTGGAGGAGGCTCCTCGTGGAGCACAGACCGACCTTTAGATGATGATGACCTTAGCAGGAGCAGCAGCAAGGTCATTACAGCGAAAAACTCAAAGCCCGCTGCTGACCAGATGTACACACACTGCAACCGCTGATTCGTTTATTTATCGATTCATTTATCCAATCAAACATTTTCTCAATAAAATGTCCATTGTAGGTTTGTCAGTTTGTATTAATTCTTTAAATTCCCCTGTTTTGTCCAAATCAACAGCTGAAAACCCAAAAATATGGAGTTCACCATGACATAAGACAAAAGCAAAGCAGCAATCGCCCACGCAAATCACCGAGCATCCTTTCCAGCTGTAACAGACACACACAGGAGATGGAGAGAGGGCAGAAAAAAAGCAGAGGTAGAGGTGCATTAGAAAACAGAGGGTGTGTGTGAGAAAGAGCAAAAGCAGCTGGTTTTATGATGACTCCGCTCTCACTGTAAAGGCACTTCTGTAAGACGAAACATCAATCAATCTGCTTCAACTTCAACCCCGAGCTCAATCTAGCAGCAGCAGCAGGTTGCCGCACGGAGGAGAGAGGGAGCTGCTGAATAGAAGAAGCTGTCGTTTTCTGCTTATACAACCAGATGAGGACGACGGTTATGTGTGTGTGAGAGCAAAAGAAAACACCTCGTTTCTTCCCCTCCTTTTCATTCAACCTCAAACCTGCTTCAGGCCAGAACATGTTAGACTGAGTGCCGTGTCACATATGCACTGAGTACATTTTTACATTCATTAGATATAGTAGTGGCCTACATTCAGCTGAGGCCTATGGGGAGATGTTTGAAGCTGTATGTATATGAGTGAGACTAACAGCTCCATCACAGCATAACAGCAACATCAGGCACACCTTGATACAGTGTGTGTGTGTGTGTGTGTGTGTGGCCCTCACACACACATACTCACAGAATTTGTCAGAGCATCTGTAGCTTAATGAAATCTGCTGTTTTTACAAGCTCAGCCAAACAGGAAGAACAACACAATCAATCAGCTCGTGCAGCGAAGCCTCTCGCCAGTCTTCAGGCCATGTTTCTAACACACTCAGTAGAGGCAAACAACAGTCAATTCTCTCTCTGCACAGACAGCTTTAACTGTCCGATAATCACTGCTGCTGGCTCAGATATCCCCCACCCCCCATCCTCCAGAGGCTGCATGGCACACAAAGCCAGCAGCACACACAGTCCCGGTTTTGAGTCAAATCCTCTTTGGATACAGTTCAGGCTGTCCTCCACCACTGCTCCACCTGGGATGTAATACCTGTTACCGGACCACTGCGGTGTTAACTCAGCTCATTTTTCCTCTACCTGGTCGGCTTGTCGCTTTGGCTTTTGGTCCAACTTAACTCATAAAGCATTGTGTAAGCATTGTCGTTCACCAGATAACAGACACTAGCCGATGTGAAGGTGTGGACAGTATGTGTTGATGGTGTGGGACGGAGAGGGAGGGGTGGACGTGGCAGTACTCACAGTGGAGTTCTCAGTCAGACTTGTCAGAACAGGCAAATCATTGCTCATGGTCCAGGTCAGCGTGAGTGAACCCTGCAGAGGATGAGGAAATCGAAGAAAAGTCAGACAGAGCTGCTCGTTCCAGACAAAATTACAGTTTCTGCTATTTTATACAAAAAGCTTAAGGTGCAGAAAAGTTAAAGGATAAGGCTGGAAACCATTCAAATATTTCTTACTGTCAGCAAATCACATGACCAAAACCAGCAAAATAGTCCCCCAACAACTGCACTGTTTACCCCTAAATGAGAAAAAATGACAGAACTACAAATGTTTTAGAAAATTATTTCGATTTTTGTCTTTTTTAGAAATGATGTCATCAGTTGAAACCAATGGGCTCAGCGCTGCAAAGCACAAAGAGAGCAGGGCAATTGTGAAGTAATGAGCAAGTGGTTGGTATTAGTCTTTTCATGGGGTTTGTTGACAGTAACAAAAATGTGGAAAATCACCAACCACCTCCTTTAATTTCCTCTGTGTGACATTCTCATGTATGCCATGTGATCACCTCTAGTTACAAAATGAAGCAAGATATTGTCCTAATTACCCAAATCACAGACAATGCATGAAGTGTTATCACAGCTTATCTATATATACTGTTCAGGTGTGCTCACACATAGAGGAAGATGGTTATTTCTTAAGACATATTCTGATATTCTTTAAAGTTACCATCTCTAAATGTTACTATTTAAAATGGATAAATAAAGAAAATCTATCTGAAGGCTTTCTGTTACATTTTTGACGTCTCCAATCTCAGCAAAGATTACCCTGATGACATCACTGGGGTTATTTTCTCAGCGTTGACATGGCTTCCTTCAGAGCCACAGAACACAACTGTTTTCACAGCCTGAACAGACTCGACGAGTAAACCGATCTTCTTGTGTAAAATTGTAGGAATGCCCCTTTAACATACTGAAGTGACGTAAACTAAACTGAGCTGAGCGTTAAACTCTAGAGATTTCTTCTGAAGATGGACTATAACAGCCAGAATCCCATACAATAAACTCTGATCTCTATCTGTGGACAACAGCCCAGTCTCTGTAAAATGACAGTTTCTGTGTTACTGTGTGCATCTGAGACCCAGACAGACAGAGTGTATTAAGATACAGAGAAAGGCAGAAGAGCTGACAGCACATGATTATTTAGTGCAGCTTGTGTAACATCAGTCCCTGGTCGCATTCCTCACACAGGCTGCTAACACCGCCACACATTAACTCACCATGTGAGAGTCATTTTTATGTAATATCTCATACATACCAACAACTCAAGGTAAGTACGACGAGAACGAAGCTCTGAACAATGAGGACGCTCTGACGGTAGAGAACCACACACACACAGTGTACGTACGTTAAATCCTTGTTCTGTTCAATTATCCTCAGTGATGCTTCATGATCATCAGCAGGTCATTTGACCCACTCATGGGGTGTGTGGCGTATTGTGTGTGTGTACTGTGTCTCGGGTTTCTTTCTCACTCACAAGTGAATTTCCAAACACAATAGCAAACAGCAGATGAATTAAAACACTTTACAGATGGCGCATGAAAAAAAACTGAGATTTTACAAATTTGCCTTTTTTTTGTTCTTGTTTTATTTATTTACTGTTTTGTCTTTTGTTTGTTTGACACGACCACTACTTCCATCAGGACATATCATACCTCTGCATCTGTCTTTGTATGGATTAAAACAAGCAAATTTAAAATGGTTTACCAGCTTCTTTGTATATAGTAAATGGCATTGTGCGACATATTGTTCAACCAGTACTTACGTTTCCTTTTCTTTCTTACTACCGGCTGACAGAGCCAGACCTGGGTACGGGCGTCTTTATCAGCTCTCACTTCGGCACATTGTGTCAGTCAGGCTAATTCACTGCTCAGCTGCTGCATCAGTGTTACAGCAAATGAACCGGCAGTTAACACTGCCAGTCCAAACTCAGCAGCACCGGCTTCCGCCTGGCTACATTTCTGACGGGAACCGCAGTATAACATGCTGAGCCCGTGGAGGTCAGTCGTAACAAAACATGCGGTAAAGTCAAATAACTATGAATAATCAGACGTTAGAATAAATGTTTTTCCATCTCAGAGCTATAAAGTAGAAAAGGAATAAAAGAAGAAAGTGTGTTAGGGGTTAAGCTTTCGTCATCATAATGTTGACTTTTGAGAATAAGAGCTATCTTGTAATTTTAGAGGTTGTCAATTATTATTATTATTATTATTATTATTATTATTATTATTATTCATGTCCTCTGCAACACCTATTGCATTTTATACACTGATAATTTTGGCATACAATTATTTATTAGCCCTAATGCTACTTGTTATTTATATATCTAATTATTATTATTTCTTCTATTTTCTAATTAACAGTAGTGACCCTGAGCTACCAACTCATTATGGTTGTGAGTCAGTGCTGAAGAGTAAAACTGAAAACACTGACCCCGACTGGTGGAGAAAATATAAATCCAAAGCGTGTGTGTGTGTGTGTGTGTGTGTGTGCGCGTGCGCGCGCGCGCGTTCTTTCGTTTCCAGGGTCTAATGACATGTTACATCCTCACATACATCAGACAGACAGACAGATGGAGGAGGTGGCTCAGACAGACAGACATCCACCTATAGTTCATCCCCTAAGTGTAGTGAAGTGGCTGCATATCACCCTGACGTGTGACTGGATGCTGATGTGCCTCCAGATGTGCTGTACCTTAAGGTCTATACAGGCGGTGTTGAAGCAGCTTCCCTCCGCTCTGTGCAGGCTGACTACAGCGACCCGCTGCAGCCGGCGGCGCTCAGCAGCGGCAGCAGCAGCGGCAGCCTCAGCATCAGCAGCGGCAGCATCTTCCCCTCTCCTCCGAAAACCGGCCGATCAAGGCTGTCCCACATCTCCGCGTCATGTGCTCTCAGCCTGCGGGGAATAAATCACCGTTATAGTCACGCAGGTAGCCTTCATGTGCCGGACACTGGGCAAGGTGGGGGTGGTGGGAGGGCTCCGCCGTGGACCCTGCGCATCAAACATGTCTCACTAAATCAGACGCTGCGATTATCTAGAGCCGGCTGTGTCACCTATCCCACATCTTACATAATGAAATAGTAGCACGTTACACCGTGAGCACGCCTGTGGCTCCGCGAGCTGGTCCTGATGTGAGCTGGGCAGAGGTCGGACTCACCGGGCTGTAGACTCCGTGTGAAGCGGTGCACAGGCAGCCTGCCCCGTCTGCATACTTTAATCTGGGTTTCAAATAAAGACTCTAGTTATGAATGAAACCACACGCGATTAGACACACCCACCGCCCGCTCCCTACGCACCACGTGACCAGAACTGATGATGATGATGATGGTGGTGGTGACGGTGATGCGAAATGGAGGAGAAACCCCGTCCTCATTCTCATCACAGTAGTTTGCTGATGAATGGCAGCTGCTGACAGGGTGATTGATTAGTCATCAGTTTATTAATATTAGTAGTATCGAAATAAACTGATTCTAAACGTACATTTGAATATTTTCCATTCGTTGTGTTTCAGTCTGCGAGTGTTTCCTTGTTTCCTGACAAGATGCACGAAGACGGATGGTGTTGGGGACGTTTTTGTAGTCTCACCTTTCACCACGTGGTGGCAGCGTTGCACTGTAGTTTTCAGGTTAAATGTGCTTAAAATGGAAGTTCCTCATGCATTTTTTTTTTTCCTCAAATCAAATCCAGTTCAGTCCTCCAGGGGGTCATTACAGGACTCACAGAGGACCCTCCAGTTAAATAAAAATAGTTTAATTTCTCCCTAATTCCACAGAGGTAATATCAAAATTAGAGAATCCTGGGGGCCCCTGGAAAAATGACCACAAACCAGCAAACGTGTGGCCAGGTAATGTTTCAGTATAGGAGTAAGCTGCCATCTATAGTGTGCAGTGTACTTTATAGGAGCCTGGAGGTAAATGAGAGCCCCAGACCGGTTAATCTGGCTATGTAGAGACCGCTATGTAAATCAGTGCAAAACTATGCATATATCAGTTCCTGGGCAAGACGATTTATTAAAAAGGGACTTGATGGATTAATCTCAAAACACTGGCATAATGTATGTATAAGAGGAGGCATGGGTTATTAAGACTTTGGAGTTTTTCCTTAAAAGGAGATTCTATAAACACTACACTCCTACACTACACTTAAATCCTACAGCTTACCCGGTAACCTCTGAAGTAACCTCTGAAGTTTCCAGCTTTTACTGGGAAAACAGAATCAAAAACATTTCTTGAAAGGAGCTAAAATGATCAAGTAACTAAATCGTCAAAAACTGCTGTAATAGTGGCTCATGTTGTTGTATATTCCTGCCTGTTAGCAGCATTTGTTAACCCCCTGTACATGTCCACCCAGTTGGTTAGTGTCAACCAGGGGCTGCTCTTACTCTCTGTAGATGGAGTTTGTTTGTTTGGGCACAGAGGTCATGTTTTTTGTCTCAAGCTGCCTTAATATCCAAGTGCTGATTAAATGCAGACAGACTCTGTTAATGACAATTAATGTGACTGACATGACCCAACTTTGTAGGAGTGTTAGTTCAGTGTTTAAGGCCTTTTCCAGTATGTGTTTTTCTGTGTATTCATTTTACATCAAGTCATTTTTCTATAAGACTGGCAAACGAAATTTGCCCACACACTCAAATCCAAAAATGCTTCTTGCAGTCGTATCCTCTGCACTGTGTTCTCCTGTGTGATGTAGGAAATGAAGGCTTCGCACAAATAGAAAATGCCTCAGCAGCAAAGTGGCAGGAGGTCTAATCTGTGCCTGTACGATAACAGAAAGTGGGAGGACGGTGAGTTTGAAGCAGCAAAGTCAGTTAGACATCTGAAGAACCTGTTTTTATGTCTCTGCACGGAAAAAAAAACTTTCCCTCCAAAAACTTCAGCAAACTGGCTCAAAGAACAGCTGGTTGACTGACAGAAATAACAGCACACATGGCCAGTGATTTAATTCAGCTGGAAGGAATCAGTTCAAAGTGACCAAAGTGACCCACATGTATTTACTCACTGGAGTTAACTGAAGTCTGCTGGATGACTGAGGCGTCACAGCTTCATGGATACAGAAGGAGGAGGTGCCGTCGATTCAGGAATGTGACCATGTCCCACATGCCGTGTCCTCTCAGGCAATGTACCAGTACATATTTTTGGGACATTTTGAGCTCTTCACTCCCTTTTCCGCTCGCGTAAGAGGGTTTAATTTACTCAAAAGGCCTAAGAGCTCTCTTCAAACATCTGAAACATAAACACAGCATATGGTTTTCAAGGACATGGAATTTGTTACTACAGTTTAGAGGGAAATATTTTTGCTACAGTGGGCACAGTCTTTACAGTTGTGTCCTTTCTACATGCAAACTTGTAGGCCTACATATAATTATATGAATATGTTTACAATATATGCTTATTGTAGGTGTAATACAGTGGACATCAAGACAAAAATCATGGCAGTCTAACTGATGGCAGAGACTCTTCAATGCGCCTTTAACCCTGCGACTGGATGTACAAAATATGGTTGAAAAAACAGACACAAGACGTTTTACTGGTTGTTTTTGTATACTGGGTGTCAAACTTTATATTAAAGTGTGTCACTTGCAGGATGTGAACTAGAGTGCAGCGATCATCTATGATGGTAAATGCTAAAAAAAAAACAGTTAAACAGTATTATCAAACAAAAGCGATCCACAGTTTGTTAACATTAGTTTGACTCCAGCCACCACAAACTGCTGGTCATACCAGGCCATTTAAAACTGTAATAGCAAAACCCCTGAGTGTACTGAAAAAAAAGTTATTTCTTCTTTTAAAAGTTACATAGTCTCACTTTAAGTTATTGGCAATATTGTGCAAATAAATCCTTGGGCTGGAAGCCAATAAGATCTCACCACTTTCACATTCTTAAGAAACTAAATATGTTAAGTTTGATCATTTCATTAAATTTGCTGAATTCCTGAGTGCTCAGTGACATGGTGAGACTCTCGGTTTCTACAGTAACTCAGTGTGTCTGTGGTGATTTGTAAAGTGCCCTTTTCTCAGTCCTCGTTTGGACAGACAACTTTCTCTGTTCAGGAATGACCTCAAAATTGATCTTGACTGAGATCACTTTAAACTCAAGCTGAAACAGTTTTCAAAGAAAGATCAGTAATGTCATCAAGGAATGGTTTGATCTTCTGCTTGGAGTTTTAAAGTAATTATATTCCATCTTGTTTGAGTTTGTGCCGTGTTGTATGTATTGCCACGAATTTGTGTATGCATAGCTACCAACTAGGATGGGGCAATAGGCTATAAATGCTGTGGTATGTGGCACTGGTCCAAGCTACATACTTGTGTTGATAAAAATAAACATTAGATAATTAAATGGTTCTGCTGTGTTTTACAGTAAATGGGTAAAACAGATGTGCGAGTTAAAGGCAATGGTTAGAAATTCATTAGATTCAGTGATTAATCTGTATCATCCCACCATGATATAACCAATGCATTTAAGATCACTGAAGAGCCATAAATACTTCCTCCATCTGTGCGACTGTATTTTCAGACAACCTGACGGCCATTTGATGTTTTCTCAGTCTGCCAGTCAGATCCTCATTGAAACATTCAGGACAGATTCTCGCATTCTCCAGTTGTTTTTATCTTTGAAATTCCTGCTACTCTATGTGTAACATACCAGAGGATTGAAACATCTAAAATGATAACAGGAGAGGCCGAGCAGGGTGGAGGAATGTGGAGGAGAGTCTGAACGCAGCTCATATGTGTGTGTGTGTGTTACTGGATGGTTGACGTCGAGCTGCGTCTGCATGCTCTGAGAGCAGGACATCCTGTGGAATTGTTTTTATGAGGCCTGAAGAATGTAAAGCAGCAACCTTCCTCTTTGCACAAATCCAGTGAAACGCCAGAGTGACGCGCTGCCGTAGAAATGTTAGGGATGAGTGAGGGCGGGGAGTTTTATGGGGAAGCATCGATATCTCACTGGGACATCCAGTTCCTCAAGTCAATTAAAAAGGAGAAAGACCAAGAAGGACCTGTGGTATTCCTTTAAATCTATGAAGTCAGGTGTTAATCATTCATTGGTGTGCATATGTGACAGTATCCTCAAGGATGTCTTTCATATTTTTAGAGCATGTATCTATGAAGCACGCTAATAAGAGTCAATCATACTGTAGTGAAACAAAAGGAACACAGGGCAGGAAAAGGAGAAACACAAGATGCAGTTTGCACAAGCGATTGTTTGTAAGAAAAGACTGAGGTAGACAACATGTCCAGCTTTAGGGAGAGTGGGAGGAGAGGTGGGGGGTGAGGTGAGAAAGGAGGAAGTGATATGGAAGTGAGGACGCAGGCTGGATAAAGTTGGGGTGTAGTAGTAGCTATTTTTATTACCGTGAGGAAAACATATTAGTTTATTTCTCTGTCTTCCGCCTTTCTTACGTCACTTCTTCTTCTTTATTTCTAAGTTGTCTTTCTCCGTGCTGCATCATGTGACAGGTGTAATAATGGCGGACCGGTTGTGAGAGCTGAGGGGACACGAATACTAAACAGCAGAGGATGTGGGAGAATGTACGATACAGAGGGTGTTGTGACCCTTCTGCCAGCGCGTCTCCTCCCACTGTATGAACAGGGAGATTATAGAGCACCTATATGCAAGGGTGGACTAGTCAGGGTGTTTCAATAAGATTAAAATGTCCTAAAATAGCAGGAATATAAGAGTAAATGTATCCTACACCAGTTTCTTTATTCATAGCACAAAATTCACATTTGTGTCTGATGGCTTCATATTCTGTCTCCACATATGACCCTATTATTGCTTAAAAAAAGCTAGATAAAAATTATAAAAGAAAAATAGAGGAAATTCAGACTTTTTGCTTTTCAGGCTGTCTCACCTGAACAGCTGTTGCCCTGTATCCTCAAATATCCAGCTCCAGGCTGTGCTTATACTGGTTTTACAGACTGTAGGTTTCAGGTGTCACTAAAACGAGGTGATAACTGTGCTTTTAGGCTGCCAACAGGGCCTGGGGATGAGCTATTGATTGATGTTCCATTTTCTTTTACACATTAACTGTGTGTCATGGACAGAAACCCCTACAGTACTATAGGGCTGTTATGATTATCACAGGAGCCGCAATCTAATCTGTTTCTAATGGAGACCATGGAATACAGGTCAGGAGTCATTAGTGAAACATTATTATCTCAAATTTTGGATTTATGAGAATCACCAGGCATTTAGTAGCTTACAAATTATGACATAGCCTGTCATTTAATTGAGAGATTAGATAGGCATTTTGACAGATGACATCCTCAGCAAAATGTTGTGGTGTTGTATCATCATTTATGAATGGCGAGTGATGCAAAACAGGTGGAGCTGTATGGGGGAAACAAGCGTTTTGATTGGACAGTAATGGGCTGACTGTTCTTGTGGTTCTCATGATTGGCTGCGTCACGGTATGGAGCTTACGCGTGAGGCTGGGGTGATTTACTACTGGTGGAGTAGAGCAGCGCCTGTCACAGTCAGAAGGAGGAACTGTGACACTCTGTTGTGGTCAAAACCGTCCTGTAATCTTAATTATTTAAACATTTCAATATGTTTCTATATTTTCCTCTAGGAATGAGCAGCGAGGCCACAGAGGAAATACCACCGCGTCTCGCCTTAATCGATTCTAGCGGACCAGAGTTCGATTAATCCGGACGTTTCAACCGGCAGTCAGCTGAATGGAGCAGCAGCGGGGGTCTCTGTAGCTTCACCTCGGCCCGGTCTGCAGGGTGGGGTCGCAGTCTCACCTCGGTCAGTCCACCATGCGGTTATCCATCACCTCGACCACCGGTAGCCCTGTGAGCTCACTGTCCTCGAGGAGAGACTGTGGAGGGACTGAGGACGCGAATCTCCCAACGACTCAGACTGCAAACAGACAAAATCAAGCCCTGCACAAAGACAGGTGAGCTGGACTAGACTTGTAGATTAGCTTGACTAGGTTGTATGTGTATGTATTTTATTAGCACTTATAATTGAACCTCCATATGATTTATATATTGTTGGACTGCAGGAAACTGTTGCTTAAAAATAGATGGCAGCAAACTGACCCTGGTCCTGTCATTGAAGCTGGTCATTGTAAGTAACCCCTGCACATCTTAAACAACTTACCAACATTTCCACACAAATGTAACGAGACCATGAAACTTGCTGTTTTTACTCCATAAAGCCCACTGCCAGAGCTGAGAGGATCTATGATGGACGTTTTGGAGAGTTTAATAGAAGTTCAGGTGAGACTTATCGTCATGTCTTACCAACTTTACGCTGTAATATTGGTTGGGCTTGAAGAATCCAAATGATGCTCTGGTGTTCTGATGTTTGCTGTGTATTTCAGGGACAGACAAACATATACCCTAGATATTTTCAAATATGGACTTCATGATTTCCTATAAAACACATCTGCTTTGTGACAATGCACTTAATCTTCTATTTTACATGGAAAATGACCAAAACTGAAGTTACATGGTTCTCAAAGGATCGCAATGAATGTGTGATTAACTGTTACGGAAAGAAAAGTTTCATTACATTCTTTTGTTTCCGCTGTTGTTATTGCACCATGTCTGTCACGAAAGTAATGCACCTCATCTGGACTTAATTGTAAATCATACAGTTATACACACACACACACTTCACCTGAAGAATGAGGTAAAGCAGAGTCACACAGCCTAAAGTTTATTTAAAGATATAATGCTCTCCAAGATTTTTGTCAAATCATCACCATGAGATAATCCACTAATTATCTCGCACAGTTGTTTTCATCATACTGGTGAGAATTCATAAGAAACAGTATGCACTTCAATACATGACATACAAACAACCTGTGTTTGTTTGGCTGCACTGTAAACAGACACATCAGAAGGTTCCTCTGTAGGTTTTTTTTTTGTGGCCACTAGCAACCGCCAAAGATGTCAAATTACCCAAGACTGAAATCGTAATGTTTGCCATCGTAACCCTGGGGTGTTTTTTTCCTCGATTATCCTGCAGATCGGTGACTTTCTGTCTGGCGTCACTCTGAACATTAACCTTGGGAATCGGTGCGCTCGCTACCATGTGCAGCTCCAGCTGTCTGGGCGTGAGGATGAAGGAGCTGCAGCAGGATCGGGATGTGAGAGTCCAGAGCAGCAGTGATCTTCAGGCTGGCCCACCACGGCCACAGCACGAGCCACCCCGACCTCTGCTCGCCCGGTCTTCCACCGAATATCGCAGGCTCTTCTACTCATCTGCATCCCAGTCCTCCCTCTCCAGCCCCGGACCCTGCTGACTCCACACTCTACACTCAAAGACCCAGAACTACCTTAACCCAACAGCCCCACCCCCACCACCACCACTGTCCCCACCTGTAAACCGTCACCACTCATCTCTACTCAATCCCCCACTCTACACACATATCTCCCTGTTTGCTCTAACTGCTTCTTTGCCCCTCTGCTGTCCATCCCAGCTGTCCACTACAAGCCGCCACACCAGTCTGTACACCTGCTCCCCACTGCCACAGTCCTGACCTCCCGAGTTTTAGTACTAAAGGCCAGTCCTTGAAAAGGTTAGCCTTTACATATCTACTGCAGAGCCAAATCACAATGCACCGTCATGGTTTGAGAAATATCCAGTATGTAAGAAGCCATCAGTTTTTATTCGACATCATGAATGTTGAAAACAGATGAATCCTTTGACCTTTTCTTTTTACAGATCACGCATCATCCACTGCAGAGCGCAACAGCCTGGAGCTGTCATGCAGAGAGTTTTGTGAGTCACTCCTCCGGCGCCTTCTCTGGGACGCTCTCCGTAAGTCGCGGGCCTGAGGACACCACCATCACAATGAGAAACAGTAGCAGCTCAGTTAGAGCTCAACTGTGTCAGTTTGTTCTGATTCTTCTTGCCATCTACATTTATCCACCTGCTCGCCTGCTCTACTTTCCCATCAGGCACCTGGCCCTCATGGCTGAAAGCAACATCAGCCACCAAGTGACGTGTGGCATGTCATCCTCCAGACTCTCAATGACTCCTCAGAGCTGCCTGTCCCCACCAGGGGCCACCTGTTGCCCTCAGCACTGCTGTCCTGCTTTAAACCTCCAGTCAGCCCAGTGCTCACTGCAGAGGAGCCCAGCAAAGTAAGAAGCAAAACCACTGGTGACCCAGACAGAGCACTTAGTAGAGCATCAGGTCAGTTTTGACCAGATTATTTGTGAGAACATCTAATTGTGAAGATCACACTGCAGGAATAATTCGCTTATTAAGCAGCGATTTAATCCATCATAGATTCCTCTTTTATGTGAATATATGCATATATCACAGGACAAGCGGACCAGAAAAATAAGACAACGAGCAAACAATGTAATGTTTAAGCCATCTTCAAATTAAAATATGGCCACATTTGCTCATGATAGTCCAAGCACTTTGAATGATATAGATCAAACTTCACAGTTATGAGCTAAATATAAGATATTTATTCACACATTATCAGCAGTGTGAAGACTGCTACTATGTCCAAATTCAGGAACCCTAGGGTTTTGTGTGGGGAGCTCCACAAGAAAGCCCACACTTATGTTTATTCTTGTCTTACTTCTATTTCCATTCCTTTATTACTTGATATGCATTTGAATTACTTTTTGATTTCTAAAGTTGCTTTATCAATTATTCTCTCTTTTTCATTGGTTATTTAGTTTTTCTGAGTTAGACCTTGACCCAGTTTTTAAATCAGTATTTTCCATGTGTACTTTAACAACAAAAGGTTGTGCTTCTATTAAATATCAAACATTTGCAGACAAGATTTCATCATTTAAACTTGTAGGATCTATTTACTAATTATTCATGACAGAATGTACCAAATAACAATTTGCCTTGTGTAGACCTGCCATTGGTTATTTATTCTCTCTGTAGGCGAGGAGAGACGCCCCTTTGCCTGTTCCACAGAGGAGGATCAAACTTGCACTGCAAGCTCCCAGCACCTTTCTGAAGCCCTGATGTCAGCGGCGCTGCAGGCGGACTCGCAGGAGCCTCTCGCACTCTCGAGACGCCCACCCATACCAACATCGCCCCCATTTCTAGCCTCCTGACGGAAAAGATCCACTCTTTTCACCTGGAGGTGAAATAACCAGGCCTCTTGACAGCTAAAGGTTTCTGAGAGGGAGAGATGCTTTCGCCATTTTATACTACTTATGAAGAATGTGAGCTCGAAAGATCTGAGGACTCTAAATCCTGTGACCGTTGGGCTTCACTGAGCACGTTATTCCATCTAAGTAAGCCTTCAGTGACAATTGGTCTCATCAGTATGTAGCATTATGTCGTCAAAGAACCCATGTACATTTTCATGTTATACATCTTGGTGTTTTGTACAAAGACCTCTTACTGCACGCTTGTTTGTGTATTCAATGCCTTAACCACACATGTCCTGAATGTAAATGTATGTTTTAATCTGTGCAGAGGATGTTGTTCAAAATATTTTACTATGTGTAAGATGTAAACACAAAGAGGAAAAAAAATACAAAGAATAAAGGAAAATGGAAAACTTAGATATACTGTATTTGTATGTCTGTGTAGGTTTTCAGTTATCCAGGTCATGGTAGTTTTAAGTAAGAAGCAAAAGGCAACTGGAAAATCTTTTAGGTTCCTTGGAAGACTTAGCCTCGCTCACTGGGGAGGTGATCCCCAGAGGTCAGCCCTGATATCATGGGAGTCAAGTAGATCATGGCCAAGGTGAATGGAGAGGGGTCTCACGACTGTGACCAGAAGTGCTGATAGTTGGTGTCGTAAGCTGCCACCTCTGTTCAACGGTTGCAGTCGCTCCAGCTGAAATACGGCCTTACTTTCCTCAAACCATCTGTCTTCATTCAAACGTGGGACATTTGTAGGAGCGTGGCTGAAAGGTCATGATATGAGGACAAAGGGTCTCAGCCTCTCACAGCACTGGTACAGGCATTTGGGATGTTGGATGAAGGCGTTAGAGTTTAGTTAAGGAAAGGGAGAAAATATTAATAATGTGAAAGAGAATTTGTTTTTAAGAAGTGAAACTACTTAATCTTCCCTCCCACCCCTAATAAGTTCTATACAGTCCCTTACATAAAAAGGGTTAGACAGGGTTAGTTGGTCAGAAACCATTGCTCTCAACACCGGAACTCAATTCTCCTTAATGCACAGGCCATATTTACCCCCCAGGAAGCAGAATGAGTAGCAGTGAGGCAGCCAACCAGATACCCACTTCCTCCATGACAGCAGCTGATTTAAAAAAATAAAAAAATTTAACTTTTCTCTGGAGGCTGAATAATCAATGAGAACTTTTCATCCTTTTGTCGTTTCACCACAGGCCTCCCATGACAGCATACTTTCTTAGCTTGTATACTCCCCAGCCCATGGGTTCTCTCTCTCCGGGTCCTCCGGCTCTCCCACAGTCCAGAGACATACAGCTTGGGTTAATTGGTAACTCTAAATGGCCGAGGTGAATGTGAGTGTGGTTGGTTGTTTGTCTGTATGCATCGGCCCCAATGGATCATGATCCACACAGGTGTACCTTAGCCTGCCCAATGTCAACCACGCCCCATAGTATTCTTTCAGACACACATGGGCAGTATAGATGGACATCTTGGTTGGGCCTGGCCCTACACAGATGTACCTTCTTCCTCTCACTTCACTTCACACTCATATGGCATTCAAACACACTTTCACTGCTTACAGATATGTGTATAGCATTACACATCACACAGCCAAGTCAGACTAATTAGGCCTCACACAGTTGACCAGCAACTGCCATGATGACTACACAACCACGTACAAAACAAATTACTGGAAAAATAAATATCCTTAAATATTCAGTTTCATATTCTTGATGGACAATAACACATGAAAGTGTGTGGTATAATATGATGCTTATTCTTCCAAAGATTAGTTTTAGCTTTTAGAAGTATAACAAAAGCCATTAATTTATCATCAAACCGGAGAGAATTAATTACTTGTTGTCTAGAAAATAATTTGAATTAGAAGTAAGGTTAGAAGTATAATTTGGTACTGATTATATTTTAGATAGGAAATAAATATTCTTTTGGAAATGTCTTTACACAAATGTATAAATTTAGATAATTATGGGATAAATTTCTGTTTGATGCCAAGTACTAATAGATATCTTATGTCATCTTGATAGACCATCTTTTCATCCAATCTAGTCTCCTCATCTCAGTTAAGACATGCATGTACACAAGAATTATTTTGGTAACATCTCAACTAGTCTGGAGACCAATCATGGTTCAAATGTCATTTACACAAGTGTAGCAGATATTTGAAGTTTTCACATACACATAGACAGGCCAGGGCTACAGGTTCATCTTGTGTCCAGTAATTAAACTTCTGAAATGAAAGATGTTTGCAACAGAGTTGGGCGGATTGAAAGTATCAATACTATCGTTCAGTCCGCTTTGAGTATCAGTTGTGTCAGTAGGACAATAATTCCAAAAATGGATAAATCACATGTTAGATCACATCCCAGTCACACGGACGCTCTTCCTAGTGCTGCAATATTTGCCTTTCTGTTGCTAGCACAGGATCACCCTTTAGTTCAGAGGATTCAGCATTTACAAACATTTACAAACCACTGACAGCTGTCTTGTGCTCAAACTGGTGTAATTAAGTAATTTGTACTAAATTTTATAATTTAACAATTAAAAGTACAGGTAATTAAAGTATATTCATATTGATACTGGTGATCCTGGTTCTGGTATTACTTATATGGATTGAAGCTGTGTTCTGTGGTAAGGTCTGGTCTCAAGCTTGCATAATTAGAATCATATCAATTTTTTTCAGTGAGGAGAAAGCATGTACAATTAAGATGGCATCAAACACACACTATTATTCAAAGGTGTGTTTTGGACGAGCGAATCCCACAACCGTGGCGTTATACCATCCAGTACAGTAGGTGGCGGTGGGGCCGTCAGTGTTACTCGGTGACCAGCAGAAGAAGACGTCATGCTGAGCGGTGAAAAGCAGAGCGTCGCCTTCTTCTCTTTATTCGACCTGCGGCCTGCCTAACAGCCATCTGTGATCTGGTGAGTGAGAAGGTAATTGTTTTAATATTCACGTTTATCAAATTTCACGGTTTATTTTGTATAGACTATATGTATCTATATATATATGTATATACATTTAGGGTAATGTATCATAAACGACATATTCGCTATTTAATGCTATTGTTTAAAACCGTGTTCAGCTGCACACGAGCTCAGAAAAACGATAGCGATGAAAATCATTCACACGGCATTAAATCAAAGTAAAATGGTGTTGGTTGTACATTGTTCAGAACAAAGTGGGTAAATCGTGAATGTCCTCACTAACCTCATTTGTTCGTTTATCAGAACAATTATGTAACCCAGAAGATAAGGCAGCCAGCCGATTCCTTCAGTTTGTCAGTCAAACAAAAGTGAGGAGCAGCAGTCGGTGCTACAAATGGCGCCGAGAGGAAAAAGTTAAGGCCAATCCATAACCTAACGGCACCACGTTTACGGGCCTGGGAGGCCTAGCTCGACATCCATCTGTTAATAGCAGCAATTAATCAAACTGCTTAGATATAATTTTGGTTAATTTTTGTACTATTGCCACAATATAAAAACGTTTTGCACAAATATGCAGGTGGTGGCTGTTGTCTCGTGTAACGGCACCAGTGACCTACTTTGCTCCGGCGCTTTTGTCGATGTTTATAAGTGTGAGAATTTATGGTATTTGTAAAGGCTTGTGTTGCATTAGTGACTTTGTTGTGTTTTGCCCACGATAATCAATTGATTTTGATAGGATGACTGAGACAAAGAGACGGGGAAACTTCGCGGTTTCGGCTTTCAGAAATACGATAACGCAGAAGATGCCAAAGACGCATTGGACGCCATGAACGGCAAGGTAAATATCACTGTGTGTTTTTAACTATTTTCACCCGACGGTCTGGATTTATTATTTAGTTGAATATGGCGGTTTAATTCATTTAAATTCACTTTGATTTCTTTTGTGTTGTAGACTATTACGGCTGCGCTATCTGCGTGGATGTAGAAGCAGGAAAGGGTGGCTGCTCCAGAGGAGGTTTCTGGCTCAGGCCCACGTATGGGCAGATTCAGTGGATCCTGGGGAGAGGGGGTCGTGGTTACTCCAGAGGTGAGAGCTAAAGGTCAGTCATTGTGGTTTATTCTGTTTGCTGCAAGTTCCCCATACTTATCTTGCTTTTTCTTTATATTTCTATTGACTTTGGAGGTGGGGATAAACGGCCACAGGGCATATGGCTTACAGGGGCTACAGTTAGTAGAAGCCTGGAGGTGAGAGAGGAGTCATGGTGGTGGCGGGCGTATGGATACAGGAGTGGGGATACCCTCAGGTGGCTACAGCAGAGAAAATAGGTAAGTGAGCTATCTAACCATGATTGATGTTTCTGACAAAATTATTTGTTAAATACATTCATGCTAACTAAATTTTGTTTGCCTAATTTCCAGGGGTCAGGTGGATATGGTGACCTATCGATCCTACCACATGGATATGCGATAGCTATGGTACATGAATAACATGCAGTTGTGTGTGTGTGTAGACTTATGTTGGGGCTGTCATCTTTCAAATTTAAAATATAACACTAAATGACATTACATTTAGAATACTGTTAAATCTACAAAGTACTAAAAGCCACCCCACGATACCTATTTGTCGATACCCAAGTTATTTAAAATCATACTTAATATACACACTTACTTAGTGGTGGTAGGCTGAGATGTTCCAACACATTTTTCACACGCTGCTGTAAACTGAATTTAAGACAATTTCACAGCCCCAGCATACGAGGATTTTTTGTATCACTTATGCCCCTCAGTTTTGTACTTTGTTTCCAAGTCGATGCCTCTCTGTATACTCACATAATTTTAGCCCCGCCTCCGCTTCTGATAAAGAGGCTGGCAAACAATGTTGAAACACTTATGTATCATTCGGCATTTGCTTTTCTGATATTGTTTTATCTCAGCTGACGGAGCCCTTTTAAAAAGAAAAAGGGAAAGAGGGAGGTTTTTGGGACTGTAGGTTGAAGGGATGTTATGAACTCCAGTGTTGGAACTTTCTAGTGTCTTACCTGTGTGCCCACTTCTATCCTCAGCCACACACGAGTAGTCATCTCCTGATTCAGATCATCACTTATTGGCTGTATTTCAAAGATGCGCCTCCTCAAGAAAAATGTCCACGTGTTATTAAGTGACCTTAGTTTTGTAGTTCTGTTGTAGTAGCTCAAGCATCTTAAAGACAAATGTAGCTGTTGAGTTTTGTCATTCTTAACAAACCATGTTACAAATTTCACACAGTTCAGGACTCTACTTGCTTAATTGGGCAATTTTATTTCTCTAAAAGCTCGCTTAACTAAAAAGGTATCTTCAATCTGATTAGTACAAGCCTCAATTTGGGGGATCAAACAACGGCTCTCCACATGGCTTTCGTTGAGCAGCTACATCCGCTGCTGTAGACTCTTTTGTCCAGCACGCTAAAGTTTTTCCTCATTTGACCTCCTTTCGTTTAGTTTGAGTTTTTTTTTTTTCCTTTTTATACTTAAGTATCTAGCTTGTTTTTTTGTTTTTTGTTTTTTCTTATTTCCTCTCAGTCTTGACTCACCCTACCTCCTGTCAGGTTTTAAACCGAGCGAGGAAAGAGATCCATTTACTCTAGAACAGACTTTGGGGATTTATGCTAAATTCCTTTACTATCGAAAACTTAGTTTAGCTGGAGGCTCCTGTGTGTTCAATTTCCCAAAAGAGGAATTCCTTTCAGGATCAGAACTACACATCCAAGTGGTCAGGTTGTTCATGAAGTTGCAAATTGCAGCATGCTACAGTCTGTCCAAGGTATCTTCTGTGCTCGTTCAACATCTGCATTTAAAATGTGCTGTAAATGGACTAATTCGTTTATGATTTAAAAATGTAACTGCTTCCCCAAAGTAATATCTCAACCGAAGCCCAGTTTTGTACTTTTATGTTCTTCTTTTGTATGATCAATATTTTTTCTTGTCAGTTTGGCTTCATGGAGCCTATTAAACAGACTGTGAAAATAATCTGATTCTTTTGCCTTCAAACTATCGATGGGGGAAGTTAAGCTGGAGAGTCAGAAGCTCAAGGTACATTGTAATATCAGCGTGAAAACAAAAGTCACCCGGCTAAAGCTCTGGAAATTACATGGATGTCCCTTGGAGGCAGTTTTCCAAATTGGAAGTTTATCTAACTTGATAAAAGTAAAGTAGGATAGTCAAATTTGGGTTTAATTTTAAGTTCCAATTTTCACAAGCTGCCCATCTGGTCTCCTAAGATCCCAAGCTCATATTTGGCCCAGCGAACTTGCATGTCTCAAACCATTGATTAGCTGATTTGTTACAAACCTCTAGAGATTTAAGAATTAGCCCTCAAGGGCACATGGAAATGCTGGGAAACATCAGCTGGTGTCTGGTCATGTTAATGCTTCATTACGTTCAAGAGGTCAGCTAATTAAAACCTACAAGTCCTTGGAGAGCCAAGGTTACGCCTATCATGCCATCAGAGATGAAAGCTGCTCTCTTGCTCAGGTCATATGTGGAGAAAGTAGGCCAATGCACGAGGTAAAAATCTCCTTGTTTTGCTCACATCCTTCAAACTCAGTTCATTGTTTCATGAATACCTTCAAGTTAGTCGCTGCTGGTCCTCTGTTTGTGATGTCGCTCACAAACATGCCATGGCCTCTTCCCGATTTCCTCCTGATTCTTAAAGAAGAAATGTCCATTGAGGAAAGAACATGTTTCTAGGAAGCCCTCTGGATTATAGTGTTCCACCTCTCGAGTCCACCAAAAGCATTGGCCTCTTTAAGTCATGGGTATAGTTTTGTGCTCAACCACTTCTGTTCACTGTATAGTCCTCAAATTTGCTCCAGTAATGTCCCACAGCAGTCCCATTTCAGATGTGTCGCTGGACTGTACACAATTGTTTTTCAAAATTCTTACATATGAACAAGTGGTGAGTTTCCAGACTCATGAACAGTATTGTATGCATCATTGTTTTCTTTATGTCAACATTGGCTGTTGTAGCTTGTCCATCTCTGATCTCTTTCTCTTAGAATGAACAGTGTCAGAGACTTCACTGGATCTCTCCCCACAGCTGAAGTGTGTGTGTAGCTTCAGGTGGCAGTGACTGATGATGGTGGCAGTTATCAGGTACATTCTTGTTTTATTAATGTAAAACTTGTCCTCATGCTTTTGGACAGGTGCAGTTAAGGTTTGTCAGGCTGATTACAATCTCTGTTCTCGTTTCAGGTCCAAAAGTACAGCAGCAGTGGGCAGCTGTAAGCAGTGGCTACACGGGATAATCCTCGCCAATTAAAGTCTAAGGCCTTTGTGAATCTCTCAATGCTATTGCCTTGAAACATTTTTTCAAATGTTGCGCTGCTGTTCAAAGTCCTTGATACCAGTTCAAGAAAGCAGAGGCAGGATGACAGAACCAAAATGAAATTTAGAACATTTATATTTATTTATTTATTTATTTATTTTAAATTCACCATCCTGTCTGAGTATAACCAGAAATATGGAGATGAAGAATATACTGTTACAACTGCAATGATAATTTAATGCACAAGACACTACACAGTTCCTCTGTTGTGAACTTTTGTACTGTGATTTCAAAATAAACTGAAGGAGATTAACTGCTGATTGTTTTATTTCACACTTTAAAAGTTGCCAAATTCATTTACTCAGATGACTGAAGACATAAAATTCAGTGTTTATATTAGACATAAAGGGACTTGCTGTTGACAGAGATGAGGTGTAAACCAGTGATAAAACAGGTTTGACATGTTTTTGCTAAGTTCTGTTGGAAGGGTATCAACACAGAAGTTGATGTTCAACCTGCATGTTTCCAGTTCAGTGTTTGAGCCTCTGAATTTGTCTGCACATGTAAACTCACCATCACAGATGAATATGCAGATGCTTTAGGCTGTTGAGAAGTAGTTGATGGACTGGTGAGATATATAAATGATATGGCATCATCTTGATGCATTTTAATGTTGGTCAAGGTGATTGTCCACCATATACTTTATATATATTTATATTTTAGTATAAAACTTATCAGAGATTATTCATATGAAACTATCAGCTTCCATGCTAACTTGAAACCAACAAAATCATGGCAAACCAGGATGAGGCAAGGAAAAAAAAAGATACTTTAATATTGAACATTTACAAGCTGGAATGGAGTCTGAACTGTGGTACAGGCCAAGGAAGGTGGTGGTTTGCACCATTCATCTCAAAATATGTACCACAATCATTGCAATGAGGTTGAACAGCTCTTCTGATAGAGGGGCAACCCAGCGGTCTGTGTGGAAGACGCTGTCACCGACCTGCATGAGTGTGAGAGAGACACGCAGGTTACATTATTAAGCAGAGACAGACGAAAACCTGCGTGTGGATCTAATGACCATTATAAATGCTGCTCTTTTGGACTCCCCAGATAAATAAAAAATACTGGTGCTGCTAGCATACTGACAAAGAGTTAAAAAAAAAACAATCTTATGCTATAAAAATATGATATAATTATGGATTTTATGAAATTGTGCTTCCTATTACTGTAAACCCATATATGCATACACACTCAGGTAAATGGAACCTAAACTTTTCTATATGTTGTTCAGAAATGAAGAACATAAATAGAAAAATGTTAAACATCAGGTGTGTGTGTGTGTGTGTGTGTGTGTGTGTGTGTGTTCCTTGTTCTCATATCACAGTGGGGACTTTAACTGGAATACACACCAACCCATGGGAAATGCTAAACTTGAGATACTTGCTTGAGATATGGTCCAGAGTGCATACTGTACAGCTGACAGATATAACTAATATAGATGAACTTAAATTCAAACTAGAAATGTATATGGGTCATTTTTTAACCCACGTATGAAAAGTCTGGGTATTAATAAAAACTTTAATTATCTTAAAAAATTAAAAGACCCACAGTAAAAAGAAACAATACATATGAAATACTAAAATATTTTGTCACAAAAAAACAGAGAAGCAGTCATTTTTGACTGCATTTTTGTCTATGAATCACCATGTGTACTCAGTGTTATGTAATTTAATGTTCCCAATAACTATAAATTAAGTAGTGAGCAGTGGGATATTAGAACAAAAAGACAACAACATTTTTCTTTACCTTCCAACCTGGGACGTCCTTCATGATAATCGCCTCCTCTTCCAAATTCTCCCTCAGCATCCGCAAGTTCCTGGCCAGAGAAGAAATCCAACCGTTACATAAACAGCTCTCCTGTGGATATCACCGTCAGATTAAAACACTGAATGTGTTTGTTTGTGTTAGTGTTTTATTGTCACCTTCGATCGTGCTCTGCCTGCAGCAGGGGCATCAAAGCTATCCTGGCTTCCATCTCCTCAATCTGTAAGCGCCTGAGACACACAAGCACGCAACATCGCCATCAGTTTTAGTTTGACAGTGAACATTAAACAGAGTTCGACTGCAAGCAACATCCAAAGCACATGAATTTTCCTACCTCCTCTCTCTGTTCCACTTGAACAGCTTCCAGTAACCAAACACCATGAGGCCAATGCTGATCCCAAACATGCTGTATCCTGTTTATTGAAAAATTCATTAGTCACAAATTAGGAAGATATTTTACCGCAGATTATTTAGAATTGGGTTTTGAGTAACATCTCAACCACATTATAAGGTCAGTCTCGGAGTCAAAATAAATCCATCCACTTTGTTAACATAACTATTGTATGTTTTAGATATGCATCAAAGTTGATGAAAGACACAAAACATTTATTGCTCCTTAACTCCCTGTTTTTTTCTTTTCACAGCAGGGAATAAATGAATCCTCATGAAGTAGACCCTGTATGAGATCTGTGACTATTTTAATGCAACTGATCAAACTGGTCTGACGCAGCCACTGTATGTTACAATGGGAGCATCTTGACTTTAAGGCAGTCAAACTGTCAGACTAGTTCTAGATACTGCCACAGACACATCAAATACCTGCAGCAGTTCAGCTCTACAGATTTAGTGTGATCAAAGAAAACAACAGCCTCTACACCTGGCACAGGTGATGATGATATTCAGAGCAGCATGGACACTGGATTCTGCCCAGTTCTCAGCAGAAAATGTTACAGTCAGCAAAACTCTTACATTTTTCAGGTTTATTAAAAATATAAGTAATGCAAGACAAACCCAGATGATCATATAATCAGTAGAAAACCACTGTTAAATCATTATTAGTGTTTATCAATGACATTAAGGTCATATGAAGTGATCTGCAAACACTTGGAAACTTGTAATGGAAAGACACAGTTAGTTTTTAAAAATGTTTTCTGTTGTGTTATTTTGTTGGATGTATTTACATATCCTTCTAACATTTTTGCACCTCTATAAAATTTTATACTTATAATTTTTACTTTAATTATATTTTATGTTTCTTGTAAATATAGATCTTGCTTCTGTTTCACTCTTTCTTTTTACTATAACTGTCCTTTAGCACCAATATATCAAGACAAATTCCTTTGTATGTGCAAACTTATCATAACAAAGTCTATTCCTGATTCTGATTCTGATATTTTGATTCCATTTAGTCAGTTTGTACTAATGGCAGGCCAAAATAAATTCCAATGTGTGTTTCATTCATGAATGTACTTGTTGCAGCTCTTGCTGGTGTGGGTGACAGAATTAACTCTCAGCATCCCCAGCTCACAACCTGTGTTTTGTAGCAGTAATACTCACAGCCCTAAAGTTTCACCCCTTGCATTCACTGACCCATCATATTCTTTTACCAGATAGTAATTTCAGCTATACGTACATGTTTTACTTATGACACACTGTATTGTCACATCTAGCATTGATGACACATTAGATTAGTCACAAATTCTGTATAATGTGACAAAAATACTGTCTCACTTGACAATACTTCGTCTTTTGGTGGCTTGTTTATCTCAATATGTAATCTAGTGTTTTGAGCGATTTTGAGTTAACTAAAATTACATAGGTACCAAGTTTAATGTCTATGCTTAACTACAGATTTTGAAGTAAACTGTAAAAATAAACTCTACAGCTCATAACATCTATGATAATGTATAATAATTTGATATAACTGAGCCGGTAGTGAGCGGCGGGACAGTGTTAGCTAGTTAGCAAGAAGCTATCATCGTCAATGATTAGCCTTGCATAATTGTTGTTTGACCATCACCGTTTCTCACATTATACTGTTTAAAGACACGGAACTCAAACAGGCTTTTACTAAACTTTAAGATTATAATTTTGTGCAGATTAGCTTGGTGTTTTCATCTCATCATCGCTGACCCGTTAGCACAGCCGTTGCTTAGTAGGCAAATGTCACATAACTCCGAGCTTTTACACGAACTCGTGTGTGAACCGAAAATGTAGCTAACTGAGTATGTGGCAACGGAAAGTCCCCGTTTCGGTAGATTTCTTATAATCAAACGAAGCATAGCCCGGAGGAGGCATGTCCCGCTCACCTGGACCCCGCCATCTTCCTCCAGCACCTCACAAACACGCCACATCGCGCACCTTTGCTCCCGCGCAAAGCTGCAGCGTCACTCTATCGCCCCACCGGTCAGATGAGAACTTTCGCAAAGGACTATACCAGCTCTATTGGTATGTTAAATGTCTACAAACTTACTCTCCAGTTTCAATTCAATAAATCTAGCACTAGACTATTGTTATTATTATTATTATTATTATGTGTCAGACTTTAAAATCATCATCAACAACATAAACAAGCATCCAAAACAGATTGTGTTTTGTGACAGATTACTCAACAGTGTACACATCTAAGCAGCAGGAGAGCTTATTAAGATCTTTTACTTAAATAAAAGTACCACCACAGTGTAAAACACCTATTACAAGCAAAGATCCTGGGTATCCAAAAAATCCCATTTGTCTGATGTAATCAGCAAGTGTATGTGTCAAATAAATGTAGTGGTGCAAAAGCACAACAGAACTAGTAGAAGCATCAAGCATCAGAAGATGGAAACTCAAGTCATCGTGCAGTATTTGAGTCTAGGCTGTATTCCAGTGTTACCTGCTTAAACTGACTTTTCATACTCTGAATGTATAGAGGTGTGGTTGCCTGTGGCTGCTTGTTCTCTGCATAAATATGTCAACTTGTAAAGTGTCGTAGTATTCATTCCTGATGATTTGTGGTCTCACCAACTCATTTTCTTGTTTCCACCTCACCTGCCAGCTGCTACTGCGTCTCCAGATCAGCCTCTTTATGCTTCATCCATGCTTCACTGAAATTTACATTGTCCTCTTCTGACGGGCTTTTGTTTAAATTAATTTTCTTCTTTGATTTCTGACAGACCCGTGGAGGCATTTCTACCTTCAAGATTTTAAGATTCTGATAGTAGTGTTAGATTATCAAAACATGAATGAAACCAAGTGTTTAAAATTTATATTTTTATTATTTTAGAGCCAGGAAAGTAACCAAATAAAATTTAACATAAGTTTGTACAATGCAATTACATCAGGAAGCAGAGAAATTATGCAATATAGTGAGAGGTACAAGATAAAAAACGTCTTGTGTATTCCAGGGTCTTGGTAGCTGAGATGTTCCTTTAACAACTGATTATGACTAGGGTATATGCATGGACTGTGGTGGTATAAATTGGAGGCAAGATCTCTCATTCCAGTGTGGCAAATTCAGCTCCTCAGAGTTTGCATTATTTCAAAAATGACATACACTCCAACTTAATTTACAATGTTGACAATAATATAAAATAAGCAACATAAAAATGGTACTTACAGATGAATTAAGTAATGACACCATGCTTCTTCAGCTACATAGTGCAAATGAACAGGGGTTAAGGTAGGCATGTTGTTAAACAGAAAAATACAAAGCTAGGAATAAATCCTTCATTTTGTGGAAAACCACAATATACTGAGTGATTTTAACATCAGTCAAAAAAACAAAACAAAAACAAATAAATTTACCGTAAATACAAAATAAATTCAAAGCTAACTACAGGGGTGATGTACTTGAAAACTTTACAACCCAGTTATTTTGTTTTGCTTATAATAAAAGTATTCTGAATGGAATTTTGGGTATGACTATAATCCATCTAAGTCAAAAGGTCGGCCAGTTTGACCCACATCATGGCAGAAAAGGCTCACAAGCCCAGAGAGCGGAGTACCTTATTTTATCAAAGACTGGTGCTGACATAAATTCCCACTGCACCATTATTTATCTATCCAGTCTGGAGGACAGAAGTACCCAGGGGAAGTCTTTCAAGTATTTATGTTTTTCTTTTGCCTCAATCAAATCAAAATGGTTTCTGCACACCACTAAAGAACAGTGAACCTCAAAATAAACAACAGAAAGTAAGAAACTAAAACAACGATCATACAAAAGTAAGTGAAGGAACGTTTTTTTTTGTTTCGTTTTTCACTTGAGATTGTATTTAGTTTAACAGTCTCCAGGGGTGCTGTTGACCTTATTATCGGGGCTGAGGAAACTGACAAACTAATAATGAACAGGAGAGTATCTCAGTTTCCATGTGCTTGCAGTCCGTGAGATCGACGAGCCAGGACTGGCGTCCAGCAGGTACCTTCTGGATTTGAGCCGCCCACGGTAATATGTCTTGTGACCTGGCCAGGCTGGGGGTTCACGTAGGCCATGGTCACCCCAGAACATGCATGAGAGCGCAGGTCAGGGTGAGGAGGAGTTGAGGCAGCTGGTTTAACACTTAAGAGTTAAATAAGAGAAAAAGCAGTGTGGATTATAACTCTGAAGAGCATAGCCACCATGTCCCCTACAACGACAGACAGACAAAAAGGAAAATTAGAGAATTTACTCTGAGGTTCAGTAGTTACACCCAGGAAAAAATAAACTACCAAACTGAGGGACTGTAGGAAGTTGGAAATCATCGCAGAGGGGGTGGGGTGGAGGCTGAGAGTAATGCTTCTGTCCAAACATCTCCTGTCGATGTTTCTTAACTGTACTTTATTTTTCCTCTAATGTGTATGGATTATATTAGATAAATGCACCTTCATAAATGATTCTTTAACACTAGAGAATTTGAAATTTAGGATGTGTAAGGATTGCTTTCTTGGACCAGACAGGAATTTGAAAGAGAGATGCTCGTGGCGCCAGGAGTCGGGCTGGTATTAATGTGTGAGTCTACCTGTATTGTTGTTAAGCCTGCTTCTTCCATGCAGTAGATGAGGCACTACTCCGCTGATATTCCTGACGCCGCCTCGACCCACTGCTGCTCACTCAGAACTCTGGACAGAGCGGTGGGAAACGTGGCATGCTTACTTCCGGCCGGCTGACCAAGGTTGCGGGGCCGCCACTGCACTCTGCAGCTGGGAGGAGGAGGAGGTTGAATGGGACGCCTCACCCCCACTGGGATGAGAGACACCGTGGGACAGCTATTCTGGGAGCTCTGAGGGGGAGTTTAGAGACACAGATGGGTTCTGATCACAGGGCTTTGATTAGACAAATGGTAGTCTTAAAAACAAAAAAAAACTGATTCCAACTCTGCTTTATGGAGTATGGTGAATGATGCTACCCTCGGCCAGCCTGGTGGTGGTGGTGGTGGAGGGAGGACGCCTAGCCTGAGCCTGCTTCAGCCGTTGAGACACAGCTGCTCTGCCTTCAAAGACGCATAAGAGGCAGATGAAGAGGATGAGAGCTACTGTGGGAGATCAAGAGGACGCTCATGGAATATTCGCTGCTCTATTTCCCCGCTCTTTACAGCGCTTGACAAACGCAGCTTCTCAGCCTACTGGTATGCTCCAGCTAGAGCCTTTTTCTACTGGATGACATGCAGTTCACAGTTACACCACCCACCTTTAGTCTGGTTCCTGCTCTCCATGCAGGTGAAGCTAGTACAATTGAGTGCAGATGAAAGGTCTCTGATAATGGGCTTGGACAGTGCTACACCTGTCTTTCCTGAAGGAGAGAGACGGGGAAACCAGAGACACTTATCAAAAACAATAAAGGATAAAAGGTGTTTGTCTGGCATCAAAGAAATATCTTTGAAAGAAAGACACAGGAGGACAGATATTTTCAACCAAGATGAAAGTGAGGACATCTTTACTCATATGAATACGCTCTAACTAATTAAACAGGGTAGACAATAGTAGCACTTTGGAAACAGATCCAAACATTTAGCTACAACTAATGACCACTTCTTTAATTACTAATACTGCTGATTATTTTCTGGTTAATACATTTGTTATTTAGGTCTATAATGCCAATCACAATTTAATAAAACCCAGGGGTGGTCTCTACAAATTTTGTTGTCCAGTCAAAGGTCAAAACTCAGTATTTAGTTTGTCTTGACATCACAAAAAGAGCAGCAAATCCTTACATAATGGTGAAGCTTGAGAACGCTTCTGTCTATATAGTGTGGGAAACTGGCTAATTGTTTTATTTCTACAACCAGCAGACAAAGCTATCTAAACAGTGAAAACCAACCCACCCTCTGTGGATGGTATCCAGCAGATTCTGCACTCACTCTTCCCAGTCCCACCCAGGTAGATGAACTCATTGCTGGGCTGGGCCAGCTGCACAGTTGAACCTGGGGCAGGGGGCCAGCGGGGGATTCCAGGAGGGTCTTCTCCAGTTGTTCAGGGAAGTGTTTGGCTGCAGCTTGAATAGCTGAGACGCTCACCACTGACACCACTGTTTCCTGAGGAGCCCTTCAAACTGACATAGACCTTTGAAAACACACATATCGGGAAGAAATAAGACATTTAGACATCCAGTCAAAATCATGATATTCGAGCTGTTTGAGCAATACAGAAATTAACAAAGTCCTGCTGGTGTTCATTTATACAACTTGACAACTGGAGCCTGTTCAAAATACATTCAACTGTTACTACTTACATAGCATAAACTAAAGGCTTATGATCATAGCTTATAGTCCATAGTTCTGCTGTTCAGTTGTTTGCTTTTTTTCATAAAGGCAACAAAATAAAGCACAACTGATCAGTAGGTGGCTCTGAACAATCCCTATTGTTTTAGTGTAGCTACATTCCAACAATATTTTTCAAGACTCAAATGATGCACCAACAGATATAATTGAATGCACCTGAACAGTGGGAGGAAATCAGTACTGCCTTTGTCGCCAGCTGTCTTTTTCTTTCTAATGTCAATACGAAAGTAAAAGTTTTCTTGTAAACCATTATTTCAAATATGGATCTAGCCAGCCTTGATGATGTGAACAGCTAAGTAAGATGCTGTCCTGCCAATTAACAGCTGACTTTTGCTGGCGTTCGCATCGATTTCAAGCCGCTGCTGCAGACAGACTTAGCAACACCTGTGGAGCCCTATTGCGGTTTGATAAGCAGCCAGCTAGAAGGGCTATGCTTAACTGTAAAACTCTTTTGTTAATTACAATCTTGAATAAACCATCATAGAGAAAACTTAACAAAACACGAGACACAATTCATTGTTTGGAATAAAGATTATGCCAACGTGTTTCTTTCTCCATAAAAGTTTTACTTAGTAATTTAAATTACACCTATGTCTTCTCCTTCATTAGAAATGCAGAATGTGAAGGGTACGCTGACCACCGACACCAACGCCCCGGAGGAGCCTCAAACGGATAATCAAAAACACACAATACCGGAAGAAATAAGACAGGTTTAATCAGGTCAAAATCATGATATCTTTGAGCGTCTGATGAAATGGAACAGTCCGTTCATATAACCGATGAACTGGAGCCCGCATCAGCACAGCAGGATATTCAACAAACCGACGAGGTCTCAATCTATTTAAACAGATGACCAAACACCAACAGATAACGGAACAGGGAGAAACCGACCGCCTTGTCGCCAGTTGCCTTTTTCTAATGTCAATATCAGCAAAGTTTTTCAAACCAACATGATTCAGCTAGCCTTGATGATGTGAACACAGTAAGACGCGTCTGCCGGAATTAACGCTGATTGCCACCACCGACGCCGTTGCCAGCAGACTGTGAGTCTCCTTATTATATGATAATGACATGAATCAAAAACTGAAAGAGCACCATAATCTGGAACCGAGAGAATGATTGTTACCAGAATAATTATTGTCAATACTGTCACTTTTCCGATGTTTTAACACCGTCTCCAATGAATAAAATATTATTCATTAAAAAGCGAGCATTTAATAGATAACTGAGGAGGCATTGTATAAATGACCAGACCGCAATAACCAGATTTTCCATTTAAAAACACGTACATATTTTTTAACCCACACCGATGATTATTCAGGCATAATAAATTCACTGAGCGACTGAATAGTTCATTCTGTCTGGCCACAATGAACTCAACAAGAGAGGTATCCAGTCTGAGCCACGCTGTTGTTGCTGGCGGAGGTTTGATCTGCTGTGAGATAGAGATGGCCAACCAGGAGAATGAGGAGGGACGGCGACGAGGACATCAGACAGCGGTAAGGGCGGACGGACATCAAAGGCACAAAGAGAGAGAGGCAAAAGAGAGAATTGAGGTCCGTTAATGATTATTTGTCCTGAGCAGTGACAGGAGTAACACTGAAATATCAGTCAGCCAGTCGACAGAGACGTGGATTTAAATAATAAAACCTATTTGAATATCTAACAACATTTCCCACCACCCATCAGCCCCTCTGACCAGAGGCAAGGACATCTGAGAGAGCCATGTTTGACGACAGACTGCCACCTCCCTCACCCAGCATGAGGGCTGACCTCACTGAACTCCCAAAATCATTGGGAGAAAACCATCAGAAGCATAAACCCAGCAGGGCTCACACTGATAAGGTCTGAGCAACGTGGCGATTCAGGACTAACTCCGCTGAACCTGCTGCACCGCCTCAATTATGAGCATACAATGGCTCATGAGACCCCGACAACAGCAAGACACAAACCCTGTCAGGCACTGAGGCCTGTGTTGTGGGATGTAACGCAAAATCTCAGTGCTGCTGTGGGTAATAACTGTTGTTGTACTCTTCTGAGAGGTCCTGTATTCAGCCCAGTCGGAGTTTCTCTAGCAGCACTCAGCCATTTCCTCCAGTTCAGCCTCCCTCCTTCAGCTGTCAATGACGCGCCTCCCTCCGCTTAGCTAGTTTCACCCAGATCAGAACACGCCCATAATCATACCACACAGTACAAAAGACAAAACACACTTTCAGCTACTTTTAACTTCACATGTATCTAAAACTTGAGGGTTTTGAAAAATAACTCCACCAAGGCCTATACTCTCTCATGTTCACATTTAAAATCTGAAAAGGTCACAGTCAGTCTAGGTTGTAATTTCATCTTAAATCTGAAGGATTCCATCTCAGTAGGTGCTGCCCTGAACTGGACTGTATGCTCTATGTTTTTGGTCTCACCATGAGACAGGTCCGTGTCCAGCCTGAAGTGAACGAGCCGCCTATGGTGGGCTGTATGAGTCATTATCGCAGGATGATAACATCATCATCTGAGGCGCTTTTCCTTGCTTTATGCTGCTGATGAGGACAATGACAGTCAAATTTATATTTCGTATTAAAATAAAGGATTATCAGTTATAAAAATTATTATGCAAATAAATGTTAGAAGGAAAATAAGATAATTAGCCAATCACTTTGGGAAAGAGGTTATTTAATCCATTTAAACCCTTAACATCCACCTTTCCACTTTTATTTCCCCTTACAGATTTAAGGTTGTTAAAGTCATCTTATTCCACAGTGTGTGACAGCATCATAAATACTGTGTATCAGCTTGTCTCAGGTCTTTACTGAAGCTACTGTAGGTGCCTTTGCACTGCTTCCATACACATTTCCAAATTTCGATATTTTGAACACATTGATCTCCACTAGAATTTTAAATAATGGATTGGTTTAAACAGCTTTAGCTGCACAGTACATCACCACTGATCCAGTAAGCTTGAAGAGGGCGGCGAACATTTGAGTACGTTGAGGAAAGAAGAAGAAGGCACACCTCAACTGGTCAAATATTAGCATCCATTAATGATAACCATTCACGGAGGTCTGCTCCCAAACCACAATTATAATTCATGACCATTGACTTTCACCATAATCCAGTGTCCAGACATCTTCTCAAAGCTTTTCTTCATGCTGATGCTATTCCAACAATAACAGAATTAGTCCCAAATGCCAAGAATAGTGGGACTTGAAGCCCAGTAAAGGTCTTTAAGTCACAATGAAACGGTTGTTTGAAAGCACAAATTTGAAACAGGATGGTTGTAGGTATATAACAGGGTGTCTGAGGTATTTGGGCTGACTCATGAATCACATTTGATACAAAGCATGAAGCAAGCCGGGAATCTTAAAGGCAGTTTGTATCAACCCTCACTTCTGTCTACAAAATCAGGCGACATACATTTTATATTTAACTCCTCCCAACTCATACCCCGATAGTACCCCTGCAGCAACTATTGAACTATACAGCGTGATACTAACTGAATTTTATAGTAACGCCAAACTGAAGAACACTTCAGTAATGCCTCAAAACAAGGATGGCCTTAGATTACACATTATGTATTTCATGGAGGCATAACAAGTCGCCAGTCGACGATGACAATGTGAGGCCTGTCTCTCAGTCAGGCTCCTCCTTGTGTGTGTGTGTGTGTATTAGTCTCTCCTCAGGGCTTAGCGCCATCACTACTTCCCAGATCAATCACCTTCCAAAGAAGTCATATGACCTCAAAGTCATCGTCACGTACACACTACTTTCTCCCCAACCCCTCCTCATCAAGTCTTCCAACGGAAATTATGGCAACAACTGCTGAACTGGTTTGTGACACACTGGCCATTTTTGTGTGAGGTTTTTAGGTTCAGTGGTGAGTGGGGAAATGGAGGTAGGCTAAAAGAGAAAGTTAAACATCACCTCTGAACACAACATCCCCCCACACCTCCCCCTCTCCCTCCACACAGTGAGTTTAAAGAACATCAGGGTCATTAAAGTAACTTTAAACATTTTAGTCTCTTTGGATTTGAATTAAGTGTCATTTATCCTTCATATAAGTGTTTTGTTGTTTTGTTTTTAGACAAGAAGTCTCCAGTCTATCAGATAAATCAGAGAGCTTCTAGTTAGATCAAGTTTCCCGCACATTCACACCATTAAATTTTTTTTGACAGGTACTTCATATGAACCGTTTCCTTACCCTTTGGAGGTGCTCATGTCCACGGGCTGCTCTCCCGTCTGAACTTCCACTTTAATGGTGGCCTTCACCTCTCCTGCAGCCAGCATGCCACTGGATGCCCTTGTCTCCGTCAGTCGGGCCCGGCTCCTTGTATCCATAGCTGGCTCCGTCCTCGCCCTGCTGGCTCTGTCGTTGCAGTCAGTCCGATTGTCTGAGCCTGGTTCAACCGTCTGCGGTCTCTGGGTAAGCTCCTGATCATCTTTCACCACCGGCTGTGAGGCCAAAGGTAACACTAAAGATAATGGCAACCGGTTCTGCTCTTGCTCCGTCTCGTGCTCTGATCCGCTGCTAGTCCGGCTCTGACCGTCCTGTGCCCGTACAGGGTCTGGTTTTGGTTTAGTTTGTGCCTGTGCTGTGGGTTCAGACGGGTCCAATTTGGGCTTTTTGCTTTCATTTTCGGCATCGGAGGGTTCTATAGACTGGGGAGCAGCCTCCCTCTCCAGTGCCCTCTTCTGGCTGCGTGTCTGGCGGACAGCCTCCTCAGACATCCCCTGCAGATAAAAGAAGAAATAACTGTGTTATCTGGACTGTTTATTCAACAGAATTACAGTTATAGGTCAAATCCCACAAGCTAAAGAAATTCAGTATTTAAGTCTTTTCCCATACCAAAGATGAACAGCAGAGTCATGTCACATTTAATCACAGCAGCCAAGCATCTAACCCAAAGTACATAACTGAAATGTGCCTGCTTATGCTGAAAATAGCAGGACATTGAACATTTTGCTAGAAATTACATGTGTAAACACTGTAAACAGGCAAAAAAAAAAAAATTCTAACAAGATGAAGTTCATGATGAGGCTTTCAGGGTAAGTTTAGGTATTGAGAGGAGTTGACACGTTTCTATTCAATTCCATATTGAACAAAAAGTAAACCATGCACATTATGGTCACCATGTCACCAAAGGTCTATCATTTTGCCTAACTCTCAGAAAGAAAACCCTTGAAATGCATAGGTAATTGATGTTTGTGGGCAAATTAATTTGGCTCAAGTTCAAAATGTTTAAAAAGATAATTTAAGCTCTGACTGGATGTCACATTCTATTCTTGTGATGTTGACATTATCTGATAAACCTGCACCACAGAGCTATTACCTAATAATAAATTGTTATCCATTTTCCTGAAAGTGCAGTTTTGATTTTTAATCTCTCATTTTGAACTGAGGTAGACAAAACTGACCTTGAATCAGCTGCAGGAGACACACAGTGACATGGTGACCAGACAAAACATGTTGAATTAGTAAGGTCACGTGACAGAGATGTTGCCTCAAGTGTAATTCCAAAACATCCAATTATCTAAATTTCAGTCTAAACCAGAAACCAGAAGAGGGAGAGACAGAAAAAAAAAGGATAGAGCTCTCAGTGAGCACTCAGTGTTCAGTACAAAAGAAAAAAAATCTGCGGATCACTTGACTGTAACAACAAGGGTTTTTTTAAAAGATGGTTTACAACAAAAAATGTTGTAATGCGACATCAAACAGCTGGAAGAACAACAGAACAACATCATAATCAAATCAGAGTTAAAAAGGACTTGGGGACTATCTAAAATTAACTGGAGCATGATTTCTCTTAAAATATTCATAATGACCAGTGACTAGGAGCACTTAAGTAATTTATGTATGCAAGTGAACGTTTTTTTACATTCATTTCAAAGCTAGCTTGTGTAAAACCTTTCTTTGCCTGAGTCTGGCACCAAGGAGCATCGGATCCATTAATGTGTGATATCCCCTGTACAACAAATTCAATCCCACCAGATACTGACATGCTGTCAGTAGCGGATACAGAGACATACAGCAGCTTGTTGTGTCAGACAGATGAGTGTTACAGAGGGAACGTGTGTGCTCATAGATTTGCTCCAGTACATGGTACAGACAGACATTATCCCTGCAGTGGCTGCTCTGAATCCTCCGTGACAGGTCAGAGATAAGAGAGGAGACACGGGGAGATGGTAGACCATATGGGTCAATATATGTTTGCCTTTAAGACACCGTGCCTTTTCGACATCAGAATTGGGGGGACAGTGTCAGATGATTTTGTTTTGTACTTTTTTGCTTTACATGACTATTGAATGTCTGTAGAGAGACAGGAAACAAAGGAAGAGAAGAGGTGTATGATTTCCAACAACGCCCCATTAGCCTGTTATATTTAACGCAGACAGGTGACAAATTAAAGGAAAGACCTGAATAAATGAGTGGAGAAACATAATGAATGGAGATGCTTCCACACAGGTGAGCATGGTACAATTAAGCAGTTAACATCCAATTATGCTCTATGGCATGTATTAAATATGCAGAGCAGACTTGATTGTGATTTTGTATCTGGATGATGGGAGGAAAAGATCTGAAGAGACTTCAAAAGAGGGTTCATTGTTGGGGCGCAGATGGCAGGAGCTTCAGTCTCAAAGATTGTGGGCTGGTGTTTCAATAGGAACAGTGACTAAAGTGACATCTGCGTTTAGATCTATGGGATCAGTAAATAGGGCTGAAAATTGTCGTCAGCTGATGATTTGATGTCCACGATGCTCGTGTATTAGTGCGATATGTAGAGAAAACAGAAGATCAACTCCTCCTCAGGTGACTGAGAATGTCATTGCAAGAAGTGATCAGACTTTGTCAGCAACAAGAGTCGACAATTACATAGAGAGGGATATTATAGTAGGGTTGCGGTACATAAACCCCTCATTACGAAGACGAGTGCACATTTGAGAGTTCAGTGGTACAAAAACCATAGGCACTGGTCTACAGAGATGTGGAGAGAAGTGATATGGTCAGATGCATGTGTGGCGTACACTAAGAGAACAGTACAGGCCTGAACGCCTGAACCTTACAGTGAGGGGAGTGGTCTCTTCCTGGATGACAATTATCGTCTTGTGTACATGTGTGTCACCAAGTGATGTGACCTAGTAGTCAGTCAGAACAACAAAACATTACAGTAAACTGTGTAATGAAGATCAATATGAAGAGCATATTTTATATTTTCACTCTCATTTTCTGTTATTAGTTGTCATCAAGAATAGGCGTAAACACAGCACACAGACAGAAACCAAACTCCTGAGATAACTGTTGGGACAGAAATGACTGTGGCTCAGATGTTGAAGGATCAAGACACACCTGATGGTCAGAAACCTGGATAAACTTATGTTCATGTATATTGGGATACCAATAACTAGGTTTTCAAAGTTCAAGGTTCAGTGAATGAGATCAAAACTGGGATATGACTCAAACGCTGGATACATGTATTCACACTCAATGAAATGACTTTTGCCATCATCAAATGCGCAGAAGGTAAACATGTGCTGACTCATATGGCGTGGTGCAGGACACGAGCTGTGGTCAAAGTTCACAGAATCTCAAAGAGAAAGCACAAGTAAAAGACACACACTCACACTGTTGCTGTGTAGTGGACAACCACAAAGGAGAAACATAGCACTGTTATATCCTGAGTCATATTCATGCATGTATGTTACAGAATGGAGGCCCAGCCCTGCCAAGTCTGCTGAGGCCCTCAGTTTGCCCAGCGACGCACTACAGGAAGCCATGGTTTTTTTTGGGTGGGTGGGTGGGGGGGACGACTACAATTAACCCTTACAACCTGGGCTACTTCTTGGTGACACACACACCATACACACTCCTACCCCCTCCCCTTCCTGTTTTCAGAACGGTTATGGCGGCGAGCATAAAGCACACTCAGTGTATCCATGATGTACCTATAGAACATATATACAGGGTTACAATAAAGCATGGAGAGCAACCATCTGATATCAGAGCTGACTAAGTTTTTTTTTTTTTTAATACTCTGACATCACTCTGAGACACACATGACATGACCCTTCCCAGGATTCACTGGGACACACAAAGCACTTTTCCTGAGAACCGGTTTAAACCGGTTGGCTAGTGTATGAGTGTGTGAGTGTGTGTGTATGACTGAGAGAGAAGCTGAAGCTAGTTTTAACCCTTCAGGTGCTGGAGCAGATGTTGGGCTTCCACAGTGACGGCCATTATACAGTGTGTGTATTCACATGCATGTGTGCGCTGCAGTG
>BRZM01001082.1:224170-242671 GCA_033238685.1 Lates japonicus | reverse complement strand
TCAACAGAATGTGACGCGACCGACGTGACATCGACAGAATGTGACGCAACGTAGCGTGCGGTGACGTGTGTGTAGCTGTTTAAACGTTCCCCCGTCATGGTGTGGGTTCCTCGTGATCGTCTCGTGTTAACAGTGACTGAGACGTCAGAAGAATCCAGACTCTGAGACGAACCACCAACAGGGAGACGTTCAGGGACCTGTAGGAAATGTAAAGTGTCACCTGTTGACCTCAGTGTAGTCTGATCAAACTGTCCTCAGGCAGGCTGCTGCTGCTGCTGCTGCTTCTCCTCTCAGTGTTGTAGTTCAGAGCGGCTGTAAAGACCAAATGTTCCCTCTGAACCCTGATGAACTGTGTTGATATGTGGATCAGACAGACAGAGCTCAGCCCTGTTTCTTCCTTTGATATGTGGATCCTCAGACAGGAAGCCAAACCCCCGTCAATGCTTAGATGGACATGAAAACCTGCACAGTTTGTATATATGAATGTTGTTTCAGATTGTGATTTTAGCATGAGTTTGTTTTTTATGGACGCTAATCAAAAAGAAAAAAAAAGACAAAAACTCCTTTATAATGTTAATATGAGACATAGATTTATGTTGTTTATTTTATATGATGATGGTTGTTGTACAAATGAAAAACAATCTGGGTTCATTAATTTATGTTGACGCTCCGAACACTAACTTCCTGTGGAGGAAGCCTGCGTGTGTGTGTGTGCGTGCGTGCATGTGTATGTGTGCGTGTGTGTGTGTGTATGTGTGTGTGTGTGTGTGTGTGTGTGTGTGTTAGATACCTCAGACCTGCTGGTGCTCACCACTCTCACCATGACATCATCATGACATCACCGTGATGTCACCCTCCTCTGGCGTCAATCAGGGCGACGACGAACTGAAATCTGACCTGCAGCTTTTCCTTTGTTTGGTTTTTCTGTTTTCTCTTTTCCTCAGAGGTGAAAACTGAAACATCTGCTGCTGCTTCTGTCCTGAAGACAAACATCTCGTCATTAAAATTATCATCCTTTTTATTTCTCTGTCAGTCCGTTAAACAGTTTGTCTGTAAAATGAATATTTCATGATCTTCCTCTGACTTGATCAAAACAGTCTGATATTTGAGAAGAAGATGTTTGACGATGATTAATCATCAAAATAATTTCATTTCATTTCGTGTCAATTGATTAATGGATTGTTTTTCTAAAGTGAGAGATAAAGTGACCAATTGATTAACTGATCGACGGGAAACTGATCAGCAACTATTTTGTTAAATGTTGTTTTTCTGAGATGTGACCAGGCGTGGGATGATATGAAGATTTCACGTCACGATTATTCTGGCCAAATAATTGCGATTAACAATGTTATTGTGATAATCATGAAAATCAGATTTGAACTGTTCCTTATGGGCTGTGGCCAGATTAATGTAAAGGTAAAGGAAAAACTGGTAAATCGTAGTCAATTCTCCAGAAACCAGATTAGCTACATGTTAGTTACAATGTTACCTGGCTAACGTTAGCTTAATTCACTGGTGACCAAAACCACATCAGAACATAAAAGTCAGCGTTAGTATAACTGAACCAACACTGTACGTTCAATAACTGACAGTAACGTTAGTTCATTTCACCTGGTGACCAGTAAACAGAGCTGGATGGTTGTCATGGAGACGGGAGCTCAAAAGACGCAGGACTCCCCCTTGTGGTGTTTTAAAAGCTCACCTAGTGGAAACAGGTGTGATGGTGAGTTCAGGGTCAGTATGTAAAGTAGAAACCTGCAGCTGTTTGTCTTGAGGTTGATGAAAGCAGCAGTAGATGTTTTCATCTCTGATCTTCACCTGCTGGTTTCTGTTTAATGTGAAAACAACGTGTTTATTTATCTCAGTAAAACTCCTGAATAAACCCCCCCTACCCCCCACCCTCAGTAAAGACAAACATTGCGGTGCGTTCACTGTCTGTCAGCAAGTGCTGAACTGTTTGAGGGCTTCTGTTGGAGGTGATTGTTGAATATTGTACAGAAGAAAATGTTCTACTGTTTCCCCTGAAATAAAGTAAAGTGACTGCTCAGCATCCACCTCACTCTACTACTACTACTACTACTACTTCCTTTTCTAGATTTTAGATTCTGTATTATTTTGTATGGATAGCCTTGTCGGCAGTGTGTGCAGAGTTCGTCCCTGTCAGCCGGCGGAAAGGGGCACGTAAGAGCAAGCAACCGGTTGTGTGGCCTGGTCTGCAGTCGCCTCTCCCGACTGCAAACCGGTTTTCGACTCTTGCTAGCCCCGTTGGTAGTCCTGTTCGCCCGCGTGTCTCCCCCGCTCCCGCTGACGGGGCTAAACAACGCACTCTAGTCATAAAGGACTCCATCACTGTCAGATTAGCTTCACCAGCCAATGTTTACTGCCTACCTGGGGCCAGAGCTTCAGACATAGAGGATAATCTTAGGGTGCTGGCATCACGCAGGGAGAAACAGGGGGCTCAGGTACACTCCACACCTAGTTATAGCAACATTGTGATTCATGTCGGCACCAATAACATTAGAATGAAGCAGTCTGAGGTCACCAAAGCTAGTTTAGCTAGGACGTTTGAGTTTGCCAGAAAGATGTGTCGGCATCGATTAGTTGTCTCTGGTCCTTTACCCATGAGGGGTAATGATGAGGTGTACAGCAGATTAACGTCTCTGAACCGCTGGCTGGCTCGTCACTGTAGTGAGCAGGGATATAGTTTTGTGGATAATTGGTCTTCTTTCTGGGGCCGTCCTGACCTGCTGAAGGCAGATGGTCTGCATCCTACTGGAGCAGGCGCTGCTGTTTTATCTAGGAATATAGACAGGTGTTTACGTCGGGTTTGACAGTAAGACACTAGTGATCGGCAGGTCGCAGGTGAGTAGAGAACCTGTTAGGTCTTTAGGTGGTGCGGTTTTGGAGTCCACTAGCTTAGATGATAAATCTAACCAGGAAAATTTGCAGACTTTAGATGCTCAGACTGATAGTCTGATCTACTGCATTGAGACTGTCTCCATTCCCCGCCGTACTATTCACAAGTTTCCTAAGTTTCTAAACCACCATGTACAAATCACCACTCCTGCCACTGGTGACAGTGCTAGGTCCCATAAAATACTGAATAAAAGGCCACTTAAATTTCCTAACAGAAACACTAGATGCCTCATTCCTATTAATACTTCATCTATAAGTACCTTGCCACACCAGCCTCCTACTGGCCGCTCCAGGCTCAATATGATCCTCAAATTTGGCTTCATAAATATTAGATCACTTTCTACTAAGGCATTATTGATAAATGACTTGATTCTTGAACATAATCTGGATATGGTTGGTCTATGTGAAACATGGCTTAAACCAGATATGTTCCTGCCTTTAAATGAAGCTTCCCCACCTGAGTATGCCAACGCACATGTTGCACGGGCTACGAAAAAAGGTGGGGGCGTCGCTTTAATTTATAAGTCTTTCTTTGGTCTAACCTCAGCTCTTAATGTTACTTCTAACTCCTTTGAGGCTGTAGTATTGAAACCTTCTCCAGTAGCTTCTGATCCCCATGACCAGGGAAATAGATTCAACCACTCCACCTTGTGGTACTTTACAGACCACCTGGCCCCTACTCACAGTTTTTAGATGAATTTGGAAATTTTTTATCATGTCTTGTCACATATAGTGATGATATCCTAATTATGGGTGACTTTAACATTCACCTAAATAAGGCCTCTCATCCTTTAAATATAGCTTTTTTGGCACTTATTGATACTTTTGGGTTCACACAGTCTGTACATGAACCTACTCACTGTGGTGGTAACACTCTAGACCTGATTCTTTCCCGTGGGATTGAGGTGTCTAATCTGACTATCTCTCCTGTCACATCGGTTATCTCCGATCATTTTCTTATCAGATTTGATGCAACTTTAGCCTGTCCCCCTAAAATTGTTTCAGATGTATCTTCCACCAGACACATAGGTCCCACAACTTTAACTGTTCTTAGTGAGCAACTACCAGAGGTCCTGGCCCCTTTTACTGCAGCAATTGGTTCTGTTGATAACTGTACCAGGGATTTAAATACAACCTTGTCTAGTCTCCTTGATTCAGTTGCACCTCTCACCACTAAAATTAAACAGCCAAAGAGGTCCACTCCCTGGTTCACAGGTGACACACGTGCTCTGAAGCAGGCCTGCCGGAAATTAGAGCGCAAATGGCGCAAATCCAAATCAGAAGCTCTGTATCTCCAGTGGCACCAGGGTGTTCTGGAATATAAGCATGCACTGTCTACTGCCAGAGCAGCATATTTTTCAAACTTAATCAATAGCAATAAACATAATCCTAGATTTCTTTTTGACACTGTAGCTAAACTCACTAAAAAGCAGCAGGCTCCTAGCTGCTCGCCCTTTACTGCCTGCGAGTTTCAGAATTTTTTCTGCAGTAAAATTGATGAGATTAGATCAGTTCAGTTTCTCCAGCATCTGCTGCAGAACCGGCTGTGCATCATACTGAGTCTCAGAGAGTTTCTGCTGTGATGAATTTTGACATTATATGTCTTGATTCATTATCTAAGCTGGTACTAGCTTCTAAACCCACCACTTGCCTTCTTGACCCTTTACCGGGTAAACTTTCCAAAGATCTCTGGCCAGTCTTGGGCCCTGCAGTGCTTAATATTGTTAATCTATCGTTGACGACTGGCACTGTTCCTTCTAGCTTTAAAACAGCTGTGGTTAAACCTTTACTTAAGAAACCACACCTTGATCCTGGGTCTTTAGGTAACTATCGGCCAGTTTCAAATCTTCCATTCTTCTCTAAAATACTAGAAAAAGTGGTGTATCAGCAGCTTTCAGCTCACTTAGCTGATAATAATCTATTCGAACCTTATCAGTCTGCCTTTAGGGCCTTTCACTTGCTAAAGTAGTAAATGATCTCCTACTCTCTTTAGATTCAGGTTCCACCTCTCTGCTCCTATTACTTGATCTTAGTGCAGCCTTTGATACTATAGACCACCATATACTCATGGACCAACTGGAAAATAGATTTGGAATCTCTGGCCTGGCCCTTAGCTGGTTAAAATCTTACTTATCTGACAGAACTCAGTGTGTCTCTTGTAATAATACTGTATCAGCCTTTTCTGATGTGAAATATGGAGTACCCCAGGGTTCTGTTCTTGGCCCCCTGCTTTTCTCTCTTTATATTTCTCCTCTTGGCCAAATTATTCAGAGTCATGGAATTAATTTTCACTGTTATGCTGACGATACCCAGCTATATGTGCCTATAAAGGCTGATAATGCCTCTCAAATTAGGGAATTAGAGATCTGCTTGTCTTCTGTTAAAAGCTGGATGTCTCAAAACTTCCTGGTTCTTAACTCAGACAAAACTGAAATGCTGGTTATTGGCCCGGCGCGATATAGACACCAGTTCGATCATGTGACTATATCTCTTGACAACTGTGTGATTTCTCAAAGTGCAACAGCCAAAAATCTGGGTGTCACATTTGATCCTGCTCTTTCCTTGGATCAGCACATTAAAGACATTACAAAGACCGCCTTTTTTCACCTACGCAGTATAGCTAGGATTCGGTCTTTTCTTTCCATAGCAGACGCTGAAATTCTAGTTCACACCTTTGTTTCCTCTAGACTTGATTAAACTTGTGTGTGATTATGTTTTCGGGACTACCGCGTGCTAGCACTAAAAGTCTACAAATGGTTCAGAATGCTGCAGCTAGAATGCTAACCAAGTCGAGAAGGTTTGACCATATTACCCCAGTTTTAGCCTCCCTTCATTGGCTCCCTGTTCATGTTAGATCAGACTTTAAAGTTCTCTTAATGACTTATAAAATTCTAAATGGGCTAGCCCCCTCATACCTGTCTGATCTTCTTAACCCTTATATTCCCTCCCGTGCTCTGCGTTCTCAGAGTGCAGGGCTGCTATCTGTCCCCAGAGTCAAAAAGAAGTCAGCAGGCTGCAGGGCCTTCTCCTATCGGGCCCCTTTCCTCTGGAACAACCTCCCTATTGATATTAGACAGGCTGACTCAGTTGAGGCCTTTAAATCCAAACTAAAAACTCATCTTTATGCCTTAACTTTTAACTAGCATATTATTCTGGTTCCATTTTTCCCTCAGCGGGTTGGGTCAGTCTCAGTGCATCAGTTAAGATTAATAGTTAGTAAATGTTGTCCATGATGTCCTGCCGACGAGATTACTATAAACTGTCTTAATATCGTTGCATCACTTTAACTGTGTGTTCTTCCCTCAAGCACATTAGTGCCCAGGCTGTGCTTCTCTCTCTCTCTCTGCTACTGTCTCTTACTGCAGGGTTCTGCCTCCAGAGCTGGAGAGTCTCCTGCTGCTGCCATGATCCAGCTCAACCCATGATGCGACAATAATTAAAACATTTACTAGTGTTATTGACAGTGTTAGTGCTATTAATGTACTATTGTTTGTTATTATTATTCCTTTAGCTGTAATAATAATTATTACTATTATTATTATTATTACTACTACTATTTACTTTTTGACTTAGTCTGTGTATTTGCAATGTTGTCTTTCTCCTACCCCATTCCCCCACCCCCCTCTCTCTGTCTAAACCCAACCGGTCGAGGCAGATGGCCGCCCACCCTGAGTCCGGTTCTGCTCGAGGTTTCTGCCTCTTAAAAGGAAGTTTTTCCTTGCCACAGTCGCCTAGTGCTGCTCATGGTGGATCTGTTGGGTTTCTCTCTGTAAATTTTATAAGATAAAGAGTACGGTCTAGACCTGCTCTATATGTACAGTGCCTCGAGATAACTTCTGTTGTGAATTGGCGCTATATAAATAAAATTTGACTTGACTTGCATATTTTCTCTGTCTCAGACTGTTCTCTGTAAACCCTGCAGATGGTTGTGAGGTTAAATCCCAGTAGATCAGCAGTTTCTGAAACACTCAGACCAACAACCAGGACACGTTCAGAGTCTCTTAAATCACTCAGGTTGCTCAGGTTGAACTTCAGCAGGACGTCTACAGGACTGTGATTGGCTGATTAGATATCTGTGTTAACGAGCAGCTGAACAGCTGTATGTAATAAAGTGACCAGTGAGTGTAGGATGGGCTCCACCGGACACCACCTTGAAAATGTCTCATATTTTCACAAAACCTGGAAATAATGCGACAGTCTGAGGACTCTGAAACATCTGAAAATATCAAAGAAGAAATATTTAAGGTTCAGCTTCTCTGGGCTGAGGTCTTTGAGTCAACGTCTAACAGCTTCTCCTCTGGGCTGAGGTCTTTGAGTCAGCGTCTAACAGCTTCTCCTCGACCTCCATGAAAAACTCCTTGAGGATTTAGGAAAAGAGACAGAGACAAACTGCTGTAGCTCCAGCTCAGTCAGGTTTCCTGTCCAACTCTGAATCACAGCAACATTTAACTATCAACAACAACATCAACACTGACAAACAGGACTGACATGAGGAAATAAGAAAATAACGAGGGAAAATACAAGGAGAGAAATGAGCTGTTAATTCGTGATTTAGTGAAACTACTATGATAATAACTAGAGATTAAATCAGTCTGTTTGTCATGACTGAATCTGACAGAAGAAATCTGGAGCTCAGTCAATCAGGAAAACCGGAGCACTGTTGTGTCTACATGTTTGTGGATCTGCTGCTGCTGCAAGGAATCATGGGACGTCATTCTCTCCTTTGGTAAAGGAAGCTCTAGTGTCTATGATCCCACACTCTTACAAACAACACTTTACACTGTATTCTTCTTGCTTCATCTCCCTGCAGTATACAAAGTGTTATTTACACCACGGCCAATTTTGCCACCACCCAAGCTTCTTAGTGGCACACTCTGTTGTCATCCTTAATCAACAGATCAGTGCCACAGTAACGGTGCTGGCTTTAAGTTTCACTTCTCTATATACTCTTCTTCTGACTCTTTTCACTAACCTAGTTAACCCTTCACTTAATAAATGGTGTCAGTCATTCCTTTCTCTGTCTGAGCCTGTGCTTGGGTCCCCTCCAATGATAGTCAGAACCAATACACTATCGCCACATCCATTAACATGTCACTCATTCTTCCACACCGTGGTATAGAGCACATATAATTTTCACATTTGATTTTGCTATGCCAGTAGTTTTCAGTTCATGTGATGTTAGTCAAGCTTCAGAGATACAGTTTTCTGATTTACAATTACATTTAACAGTATTCATTTGTTGGTTTTTAAAACCAGGTGTGGTTTGAGTGAGAATGCTTTGATACCTTTAATCTGGGTAGAGTCCAACACCAAGGACTGTAGATTACCTTTTCTGTGCGGTGCTCATCAAGGATGATGGTAGCCTCAACATTAAAGTCTACTGGAAACCCACACACACAGACCAATACCTACCTCTTTGACTCCCACCACCCCCTGGAACATAAACTTGGTGTGATCAGGACTCTACACCATCGGGCTCAGAATATTCCCCCCAAAACAGATGGAAAGGAAAAAGAAGACAGACACCTCAAGACAGCACTTAAGACATGTGGTTACCCTAACTGGACCTTCATCAAGTCAGCAAAAAGACAGAGAGAAGAGCCACAGACATCTACCGGTGAGGAACAGGAGGAAAGATCGTCATCCCCTATGTGGCAGGACTGTTTGAGAAATTCAAAAGTATTTTCTCCAAAAAACAACATCCTTTTGCATTTCAGACCTGGCAACACCCTTAGGCAGAGACTGGTTCATCCAAAGCACAGGTTGAACAACCCTGTGTACGCTGTTCAGTGCAGGGAGAAATGCTCAGACCTGTACATAGGCGAAACCAAACAACCACTCTGTAAGCACATGGCAGAGAGATGCGAGGAGGAGAGCCAGCTCATCAGGACAAGACTCAGTTAATTTACACCTGAAGGAGAAGGGACACTCTTTGGATAGAGAGGACAGATGATTTGAGAGAGGAGTGAAAGAGTCCACCTATGTACATCTGGAACGTACATCTTTAAACAGAGGTGATGGCTTACGACACCAACTTTCAGCCACCTACAATGCAGTCCTGAGATCCTTACCCAGGAGATTTAAACCGCGTTCACACCTTGAGACATGTGATCCTAACGACTCACATGATGGCAGGGTGGGTCGATGGCTCCCAGAACCATCCTCAGAGGTTAAATACCTGGAACTCCCCGACCAGTTTTCAGAACTGAAGAAGCCTTTTGGATGAGAGGTGAAACGTCTTCAAGAACCTAAAAGACGTCCAGCAGCCTTCAACTTCAGTACTTAAGAGTAACAACATTGCACTCAAACACAATCAACATTTTCAGAAATAAAATGGCTCTGTTTACCATTAATTATGGTGGCCACTGATGTTCTGGAGTGCAGGGATGGGCTTCCCGGGATTACTGTCTCTTCTCCTGGCTGGCTCACCAAAATAATGTGGAGTCACAGGCATGGCCCAGGCCAAGAAGAAGCCTGACCTCAGTGTCCAACACTGTATCACAGTATTTCTTCTCAGTGGCTTCTAAGAGTCAAATACTGTACGTTTCCTCAAAAAACCACTGGAGAGAAGCAAAGTTCAATGCAAAAGAGTTTATTGTGATATCACAGGCAGTAACATCTGTAAACCCATAAGAGCCCCCGGGGTGGAAACAAGAATAAAGTATCTCTGCCATCTCTCTAAAAAACAAAACATGCTGAAGATGATTTATAATTGTGTCAAGATTACAAGCTTTTAAGAGCTTAGTAATTCATAACTGTATCTAAACTCCTTCTAAATTGATTAAAGGCCTATCAGAGGCCTTGTCTACCATGATCCCCAAGCCATCCCTCAACACCAGGGCCTACCCATCTAATATGGCCTTAAACCGCTTATTTCAGAACTTTCTCATGCCTTAATTTTAAAAACATTAACTCATACAAGATAGTACAGAACCTTTACGTAACACACAATAGTTGCTTCTTTGGTTACAGTGTGACACAACATGTTGGATCACCCCAACGTATAAGTTCTGTAATAATAAACTCTAATACTGTAAGTTATTGTAGCACACATTTTGTTAGTTTAACAACAGCTCTTGTTAGTCTTTAAGGAGGAACTGGTTTCAAACTTCAAGTATTGGAATGACGTTCTAATAATTACATATAGTAAATTTATCACAACAATATCTCAGCTTAGGAATGAGATATTGCAGATTTTCCCAGATTTTCCAGATTTTGAGTTGCCTGAAAACATTTGATCAATAAAATGATGCGGTTTACAGAATGGTTGGACAGCTATTTCATATGATGCAGAGAAATAAGAAGATACTGGCTCCATAGATAAGATTGGACCACTGGTCTTGGTCCGTAGGTTTCTAAGAGTATAGTTCCTCTCATGTTAATTCTCAAGATAGAAAAAACGGTCAAATGTGTAGAGATGAGGTCTTGTTGGACCTACACTCAGTACGACCTGGTGTCCATTCAAGTTGATCCTCTGAACTGGCCATTTTACCTTTGAGTTTCTCATACATTTCCTCTGTCGTGTTAATGGCTGATCTGGAGTAATGCTCTTATCACTGCATGATGGGAAAGGAAGACTAGATGGAGGTTCAGCCCATATTTTTAGTGCATGTCTCCCCCAACAAGAACTCTCTGATAGGCTGATCACAGATATTAGGCATATCACTACATTCTGATGAATCCAAGTTTGAGATTTGTGTATATACGTACAGTCTATGATTGACTGATTGGAGAGGTATAAACCAACTTGTGCTGTGGCTACATGGACAGAGACCATGTTGTTTTCAGTAATGAGGAAGTACAGTAACCTCTAACCAGACCAGTGATATGTGCAGCTACATCTACAGGTTGTTTAATGACAGAAATAAATCACCACAAACCCTAACCCTAACCCTGCATAACTTTGACCAAAATAGAAATTAACGTTTCAGTGCCTCTGTAATGAAACTGAGTCTTGATGCATTAAGATGTTTCCCGTGTGTCTAGGGTTTCAGCTTGTCAATGAAGTCGTCTCCAAAGTCGAGCATGTGTCTCAGAGCGCTCAGGATCAAGGTGTCAACGTCATCGTCAAGATCGATCTCTTCACTGTAGTTCTTCACTGGAAAAATGCAGTTCATGGGGATTCCCACAGCTGAGCTGAAGTCTGACATCTAAATACACAAATTTGAAGTGTTACTGGATGAAGCTGACCTCAACAGGTTTTTCTTCTTGACAGAAACTCACCTTCTGCTTCAGGTGTCTGCTCCTATAGACGTTCTTCAGATCCTTTTCAGTTTCACTACAGGCCAGGTCAATGCTGGTCATGACTGCCATTTGGGGAATTCCTGCAGACACAGATTAGCTTAGTGTTTTGGTTTGATATTTTCACAGCATGTTATGTTATCCTGCTCCTGAGCTGGTTAGCTGTTCCACCAAAACCCAGAGTTAAACATGAAGTTATCTCACTAACCACAAATCCCGCTTGTTGCACAGACTTCAGGTTATTTCACTAAACACTTTCTGGCACAGACACTGATAAAGACCTGCTCTTACCCAGATCTCTGGCCATGTCCTTGACTTTCTTCATCTTCTGAAGAAGTGAGAGTGTGATTTCAGGTGAGTTTGCAGAAATCACACAAACCAGAACATGAACTTTGTCTTGCAGAGAGGGTGCTGGGTTGTAGCCTGGATCACGGTCTGTCAGAGGTTCGAGGTGATTGAACTGGAAAACAGGGTGTCAATACAATACTTTGTAGTTTTCATGTGAACAAAACAAGTCTTGTGTTATGCTGTGATTTGCTTGTTGTTTAAGTTTTCTCTGTATGCCCTCCAGTCTATCTGGATAGTTTTTAACTTTCTGTATGAGAAGCTGGGTTTTCAAAAAACCACCCTTACAACCTGAGGAGTTTCAACACCAAGTCAAACTCAACAAACAAATAAAACACTTCATATTTCATCCCTGAAAATATTGGATACAAAACTTTGCAAAACTGGAGAGTTTGATTGAATAATGTGACGATTGTACCGTGTGACCTTCCTTCACATGTCCCTTCATGGCCAGTTTGATGTCATCAGGAGGGACTCCAGAGTCCGACCCGTTCTCCAGCCCCATCATGTCATTGAAGACGAACGGGTAAAATGTCTTTGGGGTGTCTCTTCCTTTTCTGATTTTATGAGTTTCATACTGAAACACAAAAAAATTGTTTATTATGTATTCACCTTTTATAGAAATGATCAAAAGGACTTTCTCTGGATCTGATTTCTACAAAATGAAAAAAGAGTCATCAAGTTTTAGTACTTATTATTTAATATTCAAACTACTGTCCAAACATGAGAAAAAAATCATTTAAAATGTGATATTTAAAGATCTGTTTAAATTCAGAATGTACCTTGTGTGTGGTAAAACAGAACTCAAACTTGATCTTCAGACAAAGTTTGAACCAGGTCCAGCAGGAGGCACTGCACTGAATGCCTTGTTAGATTATTGACTGGTGTGATGTGTCAAGATCCAGGTAAACAGCACTTACTACTCAATAACTGTCAATAATAGTCTGAGTCTCATTAAAAACTGTGCTGTAACCTGCAGACCTAGCACCTATGATCCCAGTGGGCCTCCTTTTAATGCATACGTTCTCATGTCTGTATGAATAACTACATCAATCACAGTGTAAACGCATGCATCTGTTGTTGTTATTCTGGTAAGAGGAACAAAATACTCCTGCATGGAAAGGAAATGTTAGTAAGTTTTAATTAAAGGGAGGAGAGTGATAGAGTTTCCTCACTGTAACTGGGTGGATGACTCAGTATAATTACACTTGGTGTTTATGTGCATGACACATATTTGCATTTCATGCAGGTTTTTAAGAAGAAGGTGATGGAGGAATATTCTTTTCTGAGTTAATCAATACAAATGTTTCCTTACTTGTTTGGTGAAACTGATCTCAGAGGTGGCTGAACTGACGGAGGCAGGAAGAGTCAATCTGCCCCGTAAGAAGTTGCTGACTGAGTTGATGAAACTTGACTTTCCTGCTCCAACAGGCCCGTACAGAAGAATTTGCAGATGTTCAATGTCATCGTTTATAGGTTTATAATTTTTCACTGCTGTCAGTTGCTCCTCTTTATTTCTGTTTTAAAAAGTTTGGAGGTTCGGTCGGAGAAAACCACACAGACATTAGTGTTGTAAGGTCTTGACCTCACTCTGTACATTATACAAATTGAACTGAACTGAGCTGAATTGGACCTTTTTCTTAGCGTTCTGACGTCTTACTGAGCAGAGAAGATAATCAGCTGATTAACTGATAATAAACATGAACTGTTTGATAGTTACTGGACTGATCCTCTTTAACTCAGGCTGATTTAATCAGAAGCTTCTCTGTCAGAAGCTGCAGGAAACATCTACACAGACTTCATATATAAACTCACCCCCAGGAAATTTTCCTCCATGGAGTTTCAAAGGCTGAGGAGAAAACAGCGTGATGATATCAGAAATGAGCATTATGTTATTAACATGATTCTTAGTATTTATTATAATGAAAATCTTTCCAGGATATTCTGAAATAGACTTTATGCATCTTACTCAGAGGAGGTGGAGTCAGAGGTGCTAGAAAATCAAACATATAAACAACATATCAACAGTCTAAATACTTTCAGTTGGTAAATGAAGAAACTAATCATTAATTTTCTAAAACAAACAACAGAACAGGTTCAATGTCAGCAGGTAGTAAATACCCCACAGTGTCAACCAACAAAGTGTTTATTGGCATTTTATGATATGTATTCATTTAATGGAAGGTGATGAGACCAAATCAGATTAGTTTTATTTTTCTGACTTTTTTTTTGTTTTAGTTTAATGAAGTTTGAATAGATAGTGTTTGCACTAGTTCTTATTTTAATACTGTTACTCTTACCTTTAATCTTATGTTTAGTTGCACGAAACTTTCCTCTAACAAAGAATACTGCAACAGACAGACAGAAAGACATGAGATATGAACAACATCATGTTTACTCCTTAGCCCTGACCATGAGCACCGTCTTTAACCCTCATCACAGGTGTGACGGCTCTTAGTGTAACAGTAACAGTTGCTCAGGTGGCCTCAGGTTAATGAGCATGAACTGTTCCTGTTTCACATCAGGTCACAGTCATTCCTCAACTCTCTCCTCAGTTCTGTTCCTTATATTCATATACAAATGGATAAATGAATGTAGCCTTCTCTCTGCTGATGGAGGGCCATTGAATGCATCAGCTGCCCTGTATATTTCTCAGCCTCAGTCGGCCCCAGGCCACATACATGATGAGCCCAGAAGTCCAGAAAAATTCTGCTTTTACGTGTCATGGTTCATTTTTAACAAACCGTTGAGCAGTGTTTGAGAAATGCTGCTGCTACAGATAAATTCAGTTTGTTCATCTTTCTTTAGATATTTGAAGCATTCATCTTTACAGAAAAATAGCAGAGAGTTATCCTTACCGTTATGTTTGTTCGTCTCTGCCATACTTTAGATTTGTGAAGTGGCGCTGGAACAAAATGAAAAAATCAGCTCACCATGTTACCTTTGTAATAAAGTCTCCACCCTCCTGTCCAATGAACCACATGACTTATCAGAAACGTACACCAGTTCTCCTTCAACATTTTTGGGCACCTGCCTGATTTAAAGTTGAATAACAAGTCAAGTTCCTTGTGTATGACTCAGACATGTACAGCACTCTGCACAGTGTAGTAGGCCTATAATCCCCAAACTCTTCCACACACATAGAATACAAATTTACCACCTGCACCCATAATGCACAGCATCTATGACGTCAGCTAACCTTAATGACTCAAACATATTTCAACATGACAACACAAACACATGGACAGTTTAAAGGAATGATAAATTCAAACCAATCCATTATATGGCTTCAGTCAATATCAGGTAAAAATATAAAGTAATACACAAATCTTAACTTCCTCAGACCTGAGTCTGTTGATTCTGTCTCCATGTTATTTCTCCTGCTGTTTGGGATCGTATAAAAGCTAGACCCAGGTCTTTGAGCAGGAAGTAGTTTTATGGAGACAATGGGTTTGTTACTGTTTAACAAAATAAAGTCATCGGCTATAAACTGTTTATATAACTCATCTAAACTCTGTGATTGCTGAACGTTTTCCTTTGTATAATACTTTTATATTTTACCTGTTGACTGAAGCTATACAATAGTTAGTTTTGAATTTGAGAGCGACATTAGTTCCTTTAAACTGTCATGTGTTTTGTGTTGTCATGTTGAACATGTTTGAGTCATTAAGGTGGATGTCATAGATGCTGTGCATTATGGGTGCGGGTGAGTCAAGTCTGTATTCTATGTGTGTGTGGAGAGAAGTTTAAGGATTATAGGCCTACTACACTGTGCAGAGTGCTGTACATGTCTGAGTCATACACAAGGAACTTGACTTGTTATTCAACTTTAAATCGACAGGTGCCCAAAAATGTTGAAGGAGAACTGGTGTACGTTTCACGATAGGTCTGTGGATGACGGGAGGTGGAAACTTTATTACAAAAGGTAACATGGTGACTGATTTTCATTTGTTCAGCGCTACCACAACTTCAAAGTATGTGAGACAGACAAACATAACAGTAAGGATAACTCTGTGCTATTTTCTGTGAATGAATGCTTCAAATATCTGAAAAGATGAACAAACTGAATTTATCTGTAGCATTTCTCCAGAAACACTGCTCAACAGTTTGTTAAAAATGAACCATGACACGTAAAGCAGAATTTTCTGAACTTCTGGGCTCATGTGTATGTGGCCTGAAACCGACTGAAACTGAAATATACAGGTAATTTCAATAGCCTCCATCAGCAGAGAGAAGCTACATTCATTTATCCATTTGTATATGAATATAAGGAACAGAACTGAGGAAGAGTTGAGGAATGACTGTGACCTGATATTGGTAGGAACAGTTCATGCTCATTAACCTGAGGCCACCTGAGCAACTGTTACTGTTACACTAAAGCCGTGCACCTGTGATGAGGGTTAAGGCGGTGCTCATGGTCAGGGCTAAAGAATGGTATGATGTTGTTCATATCATGTCTTTCTGTCTGTCTGTTGCAGTATTCTTTGTTAGAGAAAGTTTCGTGCAACTAAACATAAGATTAAAGGTAAGAGTAACAGTATTAAAATAAGAACTAGTGCAACTATCTATTCAAACTTCATTAAACTAAAACAAAAAGTCAAAATAAAACTAATCTGATTTGGTCTCATCACCTTCCATTAAATGAATACATATCGCCAAATGCCAATAAACACTTTGTTGGTTGACACTGTGAGGTATTTACTGCCTGCTGACATTGAACCTGTTGTTGTTTGTTTGAAAATTAATGATTAGTTTCTTCATTTACCAACTGATATTTGGACATTGATATATTTATATGATTTTCTAGCACCTCCCTCCTCTGAGTAGATGCATAAGTCTATTTCAGAATATCTGGAAGGTGCTAATAATGCTAAGAATCATGTTAATAACATAATGCTCATTTCTGATATCATCACGCTGTTTTCTCCTCAGCCTTTGAAACTCCATGGAGAAAATTTCCTGGGGGTGAGTTTATATATGAAGTCTGTGTGGGCATGTTTCCTGCAGCTCTGACAGAAGCTTCTGATTAAATCAGCCTGAGTTAAAGAGGGGATCAGTCAGTAACTATCAAGAGTAGTTCATATTTATTATCAGTTAATCAATGATTATCTTCTCTGCTCAGTAAGACGTCAGAACATGAAAAAGGTCAATTCATCCCAGTTCAGTTCAATTTGTATAATGTGCAGTGGTCGAACCTTACAACACTAATGTGGTTTCTCCGACCGAACACTCCAAACTTTTAAAACAGAAATAAAGAGGAGCAACTGACAGCAGTGAAAAATTATAAACCTATAAACGATGACATTGAACATCACAAATGTGCAGGCCTGTTGGAGCAGGAAAGTCAAGTTTATCAACTCCAGTCAGCAACTGCTTACGCGGGGCGGAATTGACTCGCCTGCCTCGTCAGTTCAGCCACCTCTGGTTCACCAAACAAGTAAAGAAACATTTTGTATTGATTAACTCGAAAAGAATATTCCTCCATCACCTTCTTCTAAAACCTGCATAAAATGCAAATATGTATCATGCGCAAACACCAAGTGTAATTACTGAGTCATCCGCAGTTACAGTGAGGAAACTCTATCCTCTCCTCCTTTAATTAAAACTTGCATTTCCTTTCCATGCAGGAGTATTTTGTTCCTCTTACCAGAATAACAACAACAGATGCGTACGTTTACACTGTGATTGATGTAGTTATTCCTGAACATGAGAACGTATGCATTAAAGGCCCTGGGATCGCCGTGCTAGGTGAGTTACAGCACAGTTTTTAATATGAGACTCAGACTATTATTATTGATTATTGAGTATTAAGTGCTTTTTGTTTACCTGGATCTTGACATCACACCAGTCAATAATCTAACAAGGCATTCGGTGATGCCTCCTGTGGACCTGGTTCAAACTTTGTCTGAAGATCAGTTTGAGTTCTGTTTACCACGTTACATTCTGAATTCAACAGATCTTTAAATATCACATTTTAAATGATTTTTCTCATGTTTGGACAATGGTTTGAATATTAAATAATAAGTACAAAACTTGATGACTCTTTTTCATTTGAAATCAGATCAGTCCTTTTGATCATTTCTATAAAGTGAATACGCAATAAACAATTTTTTGTGTTTTCAGTATGAAACTCGCCACTCAGAAAGGAAGAGACACCCAAAGACATTTACCGTTCGTCTTCAATGGCATGATGGGGCTGGAGAACGGGTCCGGACTCTGGAGTCCCCTCCTGATGACATCAAACTGGCCATGAAGGACATGTGAAGGAAGGTCACACCCAGTACAATCGTCACATTATTCAATCAAACTCTCCAGTTTTGCAAAGTTTTGTATCCAATATTTTTCAGGGATGAAATATGAAGTGTTTATTTGTTTGTTGAGTTTGACTTGGTGTTGAAACTCCTCCAGGTTGTAAGGGTAGTTTTTGAAAGCCAACTTCTCATACAGAAAGTTAAAAACTATCCAGATAGACTGGAGGGCATACAGAAAACTTAAACAACAACCAAATCACAGCGCCTTACAAGACTTGTTTTGTTCATAAGCTACAAAGTATTGTATTGACACCCATTTTCCAGTTCAATCACTCGAACCTCCTGACAGACCGTGATCAGGCTACAACCAGCACCCTCTCTGCAAGACAAAGTTCATATTCTGGTTTGTGTGATTTCTAAACTCTTGCGAAATACCTCTCACTTCTTCAGAAGATGAAGAAAAGTCAAAAAGGTTGTGGCCAGAGATCTGAGTAGGCAGGTCTTTATCAGTATACTGTGCCAGAAAGTGTTCAGTGAAATAACCTGAAGTCTGTGCAACAAGCGGGATTTACAGCCAGATGATGAGATAACTATGTTTAACTCTGGGTTTTGGTGGAACAGCTAGCCAGCTCAGGAGCGAGATAACATAACATGCTAATATCAATGGCTACTGTCTGTAATGCGAAATCCCAAATAACGGTATAACAACATGACCTCTAACCTGTAATGTGGCCGTCATAAAACGTGT